>JAQIXI010000242.1:0-29278 GCA_034700165.1 Galumnidae sp. Gr-Ori-00277 | reverse complement strand
TACGAACAGCGAACAACTCTCAATCGTTTTGAGGGATCAAACAGTATAAGTAGTGATGACTACTTTGGACGACAAAGAGCAAACTTAAGTGTCAAATAGAATATTTCCATTATATTCAATGTTTTTATTACTCAATTGGTAAAAGAAATTTGTGTGGGCGGGAGGGAGGGAGGGTTGGTTAAAAACGTTTTACTTTTATTTCTTTTTGGGTCCGATGGGGTCATAGTATAGTTATAGTGACCCCGTTTAGCCGACACCTTAAACCAAGCTCGTCGTCTCTCTGCCTCTTCCGTTTCCCGGCGTTCTCTTGCCTCCACCGAGGCTAATATTCGTCTAGCTGCTTTTTCATTTTCAAGTATTCTACGTTCTTCAAGTTCTCTTCTTTCTCTCTCTCTTCTTTCATTATCTCTCTTTTCTGTTTCCCTCCTTAACTTCTCATCGAACAAATCAAAGTTAGGCATTCCTTAAAACAGATTCAATTAATAATTAATTCACATAAAAAGGTAAGAATTGCTTACAAAATACACAACAATTGTTGTTTCTAAAGACGGAACAATTGTTGCGTATTTTGTAAGCAATTCTTACCTTTTTATGTGAATTAATTATTAATTGAATCTGTTTTAAGGAATGCCTAACTTTGATTTGTTCGATGAGAAGTTAAGGAGGGAAACAGAAAAGAGAGATAATGAAAGAAGAGAGAGAGAAAGAAGAGAACTTGAAGAACGTAGAATACTTGAAAATGAAAAAGCAGCTAGACGAATATTAGCCTCGGTGGAGGCAAGAGAACGCCGGGAAACGGAAGAGGCAGAGAGATGACGAGCAACGTTTTACTATGAGAAATAAAAGTAAAACGTTTTTTGTTGTTTTTTAATTTTGCCTAGGGCTATATTTTTAACATTTTTAACTTTGTATACATCTTTTTAACTTGCATGTACTTTTAATGAGACATTTTGCAATGAATAAATAAATATCTTCTTTATAATTTTGCACATTCTTTTATTAAATGATTTTGTAATGATTTAGTTCATATCCTTTGTAAAAAGTATAAATATTGTGCTTGTTACTAAATAAGAACTTCATTTTATGTTAACTTTAAGTTCACTTTATATTCAGTTTAATCAATGTTAAGTAACTGCAGTTTTTTGTTAAAGTATCGAATTTGATGGGTTATTCGGGTTAGGGTTTGATGGCTAGAGATCACAATATTTTATTTTAAATTTAATTTAGAGCTCACGAGACGTCACTACTAATAACTCAGAGCTTTCGCGCCATAGAAAACATATCCGTTTCGGCTCAGATCGCCCAACACTTCAGTCGAGAACTCGCACCCGTCCCGTCCCGTACACACGTATTTCACTTAACTTTCTTTTCATTTCGTAACGAATCGAATGTTTCCTAACATTTGTATAATTTAACGGTTTTTTGGTATAATAAAAGTTTTGTTTTTATCATTAATACCGACTAATCGTTACTTCAACCGAAACTTCGGTCGGATATCTTAAACGAGCCGTACCCGAAGCTCTCAATTTTTATATATTTTATTATTTAATTTCACTTAAATCTTATTTACATAAAATATACATAAAATTAAAACAAAACAACTTTAATATGAATTTATTTTCAAAGGAAATAAAAAAATCAAAGAAAATCATTTGATTTCATTTGGTTTGTAATGAAAGTTAACACCAGATCTGACCCCAGATCTGACCGCCTCTTAATAAGTCGGCGGCAGATCTTAAACCAGAGTATAGTTATTGTTTATTTGAAAATCATCTTCGGGTGAACCCAAGTCTACCATCAGATCTGAACAGTTTTCTAAAAAAAAGTTGGATGCGATCAGTAGTTCTTTCGATACTCGTTAATAGGTTTTTTCATTTAATCAAAACTTTAATTACAATTTTATTTAATTTAACGAATATAAAAATCAAGTCCTGATACCTCTTTGTGTCAATTTTTAAGATATTTTTTGTTTAAAAATTATATTTTATGCTCTTTTGGGTCTTTGAAATAAATAAAAGTTATTCCGTGTAAATGAATTTTATTTGAAGGACATAATATTGGGTGAAAAACAAATACATATCACTTCGCAAATGTAGTGAAAAATATTCCCTATACTGAACGCCTCCCTAAACTGAACAAGATTGTTTGTCCCAACAGTGTTCAGTTTAAAAAGGTTTTAGTGTATAAAAACAAACGTCGAAACTATGTGTGAGATATGAGTGGATTATATGGTTTTCTCATAAGTTCGGCGAAAACTATGGCAGAGAATCCATAATAAAAGTTATTCTTCTGATCGTTAGGTCTGTGTTTAACGATATAACAAAAGTCAGATTCAATTTTATTTAATTTTTAAAACTCTTAATTTATTTTGTCATTAGTTTTCAAAATAACTTTTGTTTGTATTTCTCAAAGATTTCAGAATTTATTTCGAAAAAAATGTTAATTTGAATACAATTATCGCTTAAATATGAAAATTATTGAAATTTTAGTTAAAAATTTTATTTACAAAAAGTTCTAATCTTTTACTTAAAATCTGGATTTTTGCGTAAAATAACGAAACCCTCGAGAACTGGTGTTAGGGGTAAGTACTCTTCTGTAGCCAACTCTGCTCTCTCTCCCAATGATAGTAAAACTGGTGTCGTATGAGTTTGAAAGCCAGTAATAGTCTTAGGTTTGCCCGCCTGTCCCACCACATCAACTGCTTGACCCACTCTTACGGGAACGGGAAGAGGATTAAGTCCCTCATCGAAAGTTATTAACATTCGGGGCTGTATTGCAGTCACGATATAGTAAAGCAAATAATGAGACTTAAGGATAGTTGACTTGACATCCAATAAACTGATGAGAGTTGCGAGAAGTCCGGCCAAAGCTGTCGGCATAAGTAATTGTCGGTCAGAATTGAAAGGCGAAAGTGTAAGCGTTCCCTTTCCTAAATGTGTTAAACCCTGGGCTATGCGGACCATAAAAAGGCAGTTCTGATCTTTGGAGTGATACTGTGCTAATTGTCTGAGCATTGTTGCCAACCGAGCGTTGTTAGTGCCGGCACCGATAATTCCCATCGCGAATATGGCATTTGCAGCCACTTCTGAGTCAGAGTCGTGACTGAATTTACTCAATGTTTCCAATATATTCAGTTTAGGGTTTGAAACAGAGGTTAGCGCCAGAGCTAAGGGAACCGCCTTTTTAATCATAGGTTCGCCATATCGTAATAAATGTCCGAAAGTTCTGAACGCCATTTCACAACTGATATCTTCTGCCATCGCTATTAAACCGATTCCAATGGTGGCGACCGACTGTTGCCACGAATCAGTTGTTTCGGACTTAGTATTCGCTGAATTACTTTTTTTCGATTTGTCGCTTCCGGTCTGTTCTTCCGGTTCTTTATCCGTTTTCTCAGAACAAATGTGAAGTAAATTTTGAATCTTAAGGACATTACCGGTGGCCGCATAGGCACAGACGTCAACCAATGTTTTGGCCATTGCTTTAAAGGACTGATTTTGAATGATTTCAAGCGCCGCTTCAATTGCATCAGAGCTCTCCTGTTTACCCAAATAGCACAGCCCTAAAGCCAACGGCAAAAACCTGACAAAATTGTCTTTGACGTCGAGGTCAGGTTTTTCAATGAAAACTTGCATTATGCTTGAAGTCACGTCTCCATTACCAGAACCGACAGCAATCAAACCACAGGAAAGAGCCGTAACTCCAATCACTTCTATCGTTGACTTACTGTCTGAGAGAACGGGCAATAAAACTGCTAAAACGTCACTACGATTAGAGCCGGCATAAGCCAAACCTAAACCAATGATAGACCCAATTCTCATCGGCATTGAATTATTAGTCACATAATCCAAGAGTAGGGCCAACGCCGGATCGCAATCATTACGTACTCCACAGTTAACAACACCGCAGGCCAATAGAGCGCCCGCTTTTATATTGTCTTCACCCGAATACAGATATTTATCGATTTGAGCCAACCCTCCGTCAACATCCCAAAGTAGAATGAGTCCAAGGGATGCGGTGGCGCTCAGCATTCCGTGATCTTTGTTTTTATACAACCATTTGTTTCCGTCTTCGCACAACAGAATCTTGTCTTTACCAAAAGCCGCGTTTACGAACCCATTAACAAAAGAAGCGGCCAAATTAGCTCTGGCAGAGTCTACTGCACCTCCACTTCCAAAAGGAGGTCGACTCGGGTTTTCCAAATGCGTTTTGTATATATCGTCCGGTGTTTTCGGTTCAAGAATATCGAGTTCGCGCCCCAACTGAAGGAAATGAGTATTCAGTTGAGTGTTTGAAATGATCTCGACTAAGTCCTGGTCATCGATGTCATCCATTAAGAATATTTGTTGTCTTCCAATCATAAACGCTAATTGTTTTTGAATGGAAGGATCGCTACACTCTTTAAATATGGATTTAATTTGTTGTAAGTCTTGTAAATTCATCGCTAAACGTAAGGCTTCGCTGTATTTCTTGAATTTCAGGAATATTTTGAGTGCAGTTCTCAACAGATTAGTATTTTCGGGGTCCGGAACAAAAGGGACACAACTCGTCAAATAAAGCGATACCTTTTGGCACAAGTCTTCGTTGTCGATATAATCTTCCAACAGATCCAAGCGTTCGATTTCCATCAATAGGTCAGTGGCCTCCGCCTCTGCGTTGTGGAGCATATTATAGGGTATTATCTCTCGAACTAAACTCAAAAGACTATCCTTTCGCTCATCAGTGATGCCGTCGGACTGCCATTCGGTAGCGATTTCTCCGGAGAGATGTCTAACATATTCGTGACCCCACGAACCCATCTCTTCGTGACTACCAATCAATCGATATTTCAATGAATCACCGCTTGTCGTCACCGAATCATTGGGAGTGATAGTCATCGCCAGAATAGAGATAATGTCTGCCATAAATTTCTTCGTTTCTTCGGTTGGCATTTGATTATAAAGATCTTTAAGTGTCTGATAGTGAGGTCTCAGAAATTTTAATGGTTTGGGAACAGATGTCATCGAAGTGGTGGCACTTTTGATCTGTTGTCGCAATGCTTCCAATGCCGGCAAATATAGATCTTTATTCGACTCTTTAAGACGACTAACGTATAACTCGAGCTCTTCCTGAAGTTGTTTGTCTTCTTCAGACAAATCCATTTCTTTGTCAACCAAACCATTTTTCTTGTCTTTTGACTGCTCTTCAGTCTTGTTCTCTGTCTTTGACTTATCTTTCATTTTATAACTAATTAAGAGATAATAACTTAATAATAAAATCAATTGAATTCAAAAATGTTTTAAGTTTTGATTCAAAACTCAATTAAAAAATCAGTTCTGAAATGAATAAAACGTTTGTAAGAAGTGCTGATTCACTGAAAATCACTGAATCACTGAATCGCCCATAAAATTGTTTTCAAACCTTTTATAGACTGCACTCAATTTGCTTCCATTCATAAAAAGGTCTGAATTTGTTTACTGAAGACGTAAATGATTTTCATCCTCAATATACAGTTGAGAATCATTAGCATCAACAGGACCTGCAATAAAGGTTTGGTTAACGCTATGGTTAGTTAACCAAAAAAAAGATTAATTAAATTATTTTAGAAAATTTAAACTCTTTTAAAATGAAAATTTTATTTCATATATAAATTTTTAAATTAAATTAAATATTTAATCCAATCGAAGCATTTCGATCATTGCTTAGGTCTTCGTCAGGGCTTAAAACGATCTCAAATTTATATTTTAAAAATTATAATAAATTAATAGGTTTTAAATAAAAACTTTTAATGTTTGGATTAAAATTTGTTATTTATAACTAATAAAATAAAAGTTATGATTATTTGTTGTTTTAAATTTGAAAGAATTGAATATCTTTTAAGTTTGTTCTTAAAATATTCTTAACTTAAGAATCAATTGATTTATAGATTATTAATACATTTCTGAAAAAATCAAACACTTTATAAGTTTAATAAAATAATTTAAATATTTTCACATTTGAATCACATTTTATTGTTTAGAGAAAAAAGTTTTACTTAAATTTAAAAAACCGATTCCTCGGACACTCAAAATTAAATTCAATTTTCATTATTAAAATAGATATAAATTTAATGATTTATAGGTTTTCTAAAACTTTGTTTAAAAATGACTCAAATTTAATAAAAATTGAATAAAAAAAAACTTTCCTAAAAAGTTATGATTTTGAATAGAATTTAGTATTTATTTAGTATTGAATTAGTATTTAAGTGTTAATCGCGTGCTTTCAATGGTTTCAATTTAAATCGATTTTTGCAAAGTTTTGAATTCGAAAATAAATTTGAGTTTTGGATTTGAAAATAGTTTTCATTTCCAAAAGTAAGTCATAAAAACAGAATTAAGACATTGTTTTAATTCTGAAATTCAAAGGACTTAAAAAAAAAGTAAAAAAAAAGTTTTAAAAAAATAAGTAATAATCGATTTGAGTGAAGACAATGAGTTGTGGACCGAATTACTCGATGGCTTCCCTATATGTCGGAGATTTGTCACCAGAAGTGACGGAAGCGATACTCTTCGAAAAGTTTTCAGCTATAGGTCCAGTGCTTTCAATCCGGGTCTGTCGGGATTTGCTGACCCGACGTTCTTTGGGTTACGCTTACGTTAATTTCCAAGAAGTTTCTGACGCCGAAAAAGCCATCGAATCCATGAATTTCGATACTTTAAAGGATAAACCGCTTCGCATAATGTGGTCACAACGTGACCCTTCGCTCCGGAAGTCAGGCGTCGGAAATATATTCATAAAGAATTTGGACAAATCTATTGATAACAACGTTATGTTCGACACATTCAGTAGTTTCGGTAAAATTCTGAGCTGTAAAGTGGCCCTCGACTCACACGGATTGAGTAAAGGCTATGGTTTTGTTCATTTCTCTACCGAAGAGTCAGCCATTAATGCTATAAATAAAGTGAATGGAATGCTTCTTAACGGCAAAAAAGTCTTTGTCGGCAAATTTGTGCCCAAATCTGAGCGCCAGAATTGCGACGGAAAAGACAGACAATTCACTAATGTTTACGTCAAGCACTTGACTGAAGACTACGACGACCACAAATTGCTTCAACTCTTTGAACCTTTCGGTAAAATTATGTCCACAAAAGTGATGATCGATGAAAAGACTGGAAAGAGCCGGTGCTTTGGGTTCGTATCCTTTGAAGAGACCGAATCCGCAGAGAATTGCGTCCAACAATTAAATGGAAAGAAAGATATGGGAAACGGAAAAACCCTTTACGTCGCCAGAGCTCAGAGAAAAGCCGAACGACAGGAACAGCTGAAGAAGAAATTCGAAGAATTGCGACAAAAACGCATAAATCGTTACAAAGGAATCAATTTATACGTCAAGAATTTGGACGAATCGGTGGACGACAAACGACTGGTTAACGACTTCTCTGTTTTTGGAACTATTAGTTCAGCAAAAGTGATGTGCGATCCCATTACCGGTCGGTCGCGTGGCTTCGGTTTCGTGTGTTTCTCAGCACCAGAAGAGGCACAAAAAGCCATCACTGAAATGAATAACAGAATTATTAACACAAAACCACTTTATGTGGCTTTGGCTCAATCGAGAGAAGAGCGCAAAATATATCTCAACAATCATTTCTTACAACAAAACAATTCGACGATTAGAGCGCAACCCATCGCCACTATCACTCATTCACATCCACCGCCACAATTGCCACCCCATCCACAGTTCATTCAGGCGCCAATTGGTCCAGCGATGGCTTATACTACAAACCCTGCCCTCGCCATTAATGCTTACGGACCGCACGGACTGCCCCCAAATGGAGGTCATTCTTGGCCTGACTTCAGACGTAATCGTCGTCTTAAATATTATTGATTTCTTTTAATTCCATTTATTCATTATTTTTTATACTTTTTTAAATTAATTTTTATTTAATATTTTTTTATTTACCATTTTTTGGGCAAAATTTGCTTAAATTAAGAAAAATAGGCTTTTATTTAATCCTTTAAATTATTTTTTAGTTAATTATATAAATAACTTAATTTACATAAAAATTGTTTACTTTTATGATATTTTAAGTATAAATTGTTTTAAAATTTGTGTAAAAATAAATTTTAAAAAAGTTTTATATGAAAAGTGTTTAAAATGTAAAAATTCTATAAATGATATGATTTGTGTCAAACTTGTGTCCATTGTGTCGGTGGAGAAAAGCGGTGAGAATGTGGCGGACGAGAGACAACTGCGACTATAATTTTGATTAGTTTAAAATTTAATCAATTGACAAATCATACCATTATTGACGCCATTTGAGGGATAATTAGCAGAAGTTGTTGTCGACTTGTTTTTGGTTTTTGTCGATGACTTTATTCTTAAACCTTTGAAAGCATTGGATAACTTGGAAAGGGCTCCAGAATTTGAATCCTTTGCACTATTTTGTGAATTAAGAGAAGTGTTGGCACCGGCTTTACTCGATTCTGACTTTAGGTTAGACTTTAGGCTTTCATTATTATTATTATTATTATTATTCCCTTCTTTTTTGTCCGAATTCTTTAATTTTTTGGTCGATATTTGATTTGAATTTTTAAAATTTTCGGATTTATTTAAATTATTGACTAAATTATTGTTAATCTTTTCGTTGGCTTTTCTTATATTTTGTTCGCTTTTAGTTTTACTTAAATTATTCGTTAAATTATTATTATTATTATTAGTATTATTACTGTTATTTGTGTTGGGATTTATATTGGAATAAATGGCCTCAAAATTAGGTTTAAACTGTGCGTACGGACAATGAATTTGAGTGATTGAAGGAACAGCTAAATGTCGTAAATTAGGAACAGTCATATAACCATTCCTAGCATAGAGGGCGTCATAAAATGGAAGCGTTGTATTAAGGTTTGGATTTTTCAATTTAATTAAATCATAATATGAATGAATATTTTGATTGTGTTGTCCGTTGGCTATCGTCGGCTCCAATGGTTGAGGACTTCTATATTTAGGTATAACTGATTCGTAAATGTTATTATTAGAAACGTTTAGTACTTTAATAGTGTTATTCGAGTTTATATTAGAATTATTGTAATTTTCGATTTTGTTATTAGTGTTGACCAGAAGAGAGTCTGATATTAAATTAGGAACCGATAAGTTTGCGGCCCTTCGACCGATCGGTTCGTAATGATTGCTATGATTAACACCTAATTCATTATTGGGTCGACGCGGAAGAGCCACAGACACAATAAGTCTTCCTTCAGAAGTGTTTGACAAAGAGTTGATGGTCCCATCGTTTAAGTGTTGATACTGATATGTGCGCGGAGGCTTCGGAGGTGGTGGCAGTGGTTGGCTTTGAATTTGACTGATCACAGGTAATGGCATTTGGCCCGTCATTGGATGCATCACCAGATTCTGAGTCTGCATTTGAGGCGATATCGCAAACGAATTTGAATTAATTTGTGAATGAATTTCTCGAACGGATTGGATGTGATTTTGTTGGATATGTCGACGGATTTCTTGCTGTAACTTCTGGTGGTTTTGATGTAAAAGTTTTTGATCGTTTTCTAATGTAAACGAATCTATTTGTGAACGACTCAATTGATTGCTTTGAAATAAATCCATTGGATTTGCATTAAATGTCTGCGAATTTTCAATCGATTGATTCATTTTATTGAGTGAATGATTAAACTCGACGTAAATGTGACCACTATTTGAAGGATTTATATTATTTCTTTCTAATACTTCTGTCGGTCTTATATTGTGTTCGCAAACATTTGTTGACATCAAATGTTCGGGTTTTGGCAACGATTCATGTCTTGGATTATCTATCGTTGGACTGCTTTCTATCACTGACTTACAGTTTCTGGGATTTTCTCTCAACACTTGACTTCTGTTCACTGAAATACTGTTGGGTCTAACAATTGATTGGACTTCAATTGAGGTCGAGTTTTGATTTTCGAAAATGGCCTTAAGTTTTGCAATACTCGGACGCCTTATAACTGTAGCCCTTCCGACGAGCCTCTCGTGACGGACTTCATCGCTGGCACCGGAAGGACTATTTTGGACGGAATTATTTTGTTCTGATATAAGTTTTTCGTCATTTGAACGCTTTTTTGGGTTCGGATTGTCTTCGTTTTCATCCTTTTTGTCAATATCTGAACGAAAAAGTTGTCGTCTCATAAGCGGTTCTCCGTCGCCATCAATATTCTCATATGTGTGCGAATCAATCATTTTTAGTTGTTGTTCGAAAAGAGTGGCCACTGCTTTGTAGCACAACATATACTGTTCTAATGTCTGAACCATTGCTATTCTCTGTCGTCTCATATCTTTTATAATTACATATAAACTGAAATCTAAAGAAAAAAATGAGAAAAAGAAATAAAAGATGGGATCAAAACCTTCTTTGAGTTTTCCGGTTCTGAGAAGAGCCCAAACGTAATCAATGCTACAAATAGTTCCGGTCCGACCACAACCAGCACTACAATGAACTAAAATGGGTCGCGTCTCTGATATCTGGACGTCACGCATAAGTCGTACCAATTCTAAGATAGGGTGAACCGAATTTGGCACTCCGTGGTCGGGCCACGTCTGATAATGGAACTGACAAACGGTTCGCTCAGTTGAGTCAGCCCTTACTCTGAGGGTTCGAACGAGAAAATCGGGGCAAACCTGACGCCACTTCACTAATTCCACTAAAATGTTATCAAATAATTAGTATTTATAATGTATTTAAGGCCGAAGTAATACCTGTAATGTTTCCGTATTGTTGTGGTTGTCTTGAGGCCAACTCGTCGTTGTCTTCAGGCCAATAGGATTCGCACTTCCATTTTCCGGACTCCCTTTCATTGCAGGCCATAACGATTACCGTTACGTCTGTTTCCCAAATCATACGCCAGAAGTCGACGACAGTATTTGGTAGCGGACCCTGACTTGCGATGTAGGCCCGCATACAACCAGAAGAACCCCTCACATAATTGGCGTTTATGTAATCAGAACCGGGAACTCCAGGATATTCCGATAAAATGACTCGGCTGTGATCATAAGGAAGGATATCTTTGTAACGATTCTTCCTTCGGTTGACATCATTTTCACCTTCAGTTGAGGCACAATTCGGATCAGTTTTCAATGATTCAGTTAACTCTTTGAGTGTTTGAAATTCTTGTCGATACAAATCAATTGAGTCGTCGTTAGACTCAAAACTTAGTTTATGTCTGGACTCAAGAGTTTCGAAATGATTCAGAAAATTACGTAAAACTGATTTCAAGGGAACGGATTTAACCATATTTTACAACAAACTTATGATTAACTAATGATTAGGAAAACAATTGAATTTGACTTAAAGCCAAAAGACATAACAAAAGGTAAGAAACTATTGGTTGAGTGAATGGCACTCCATTTGTATGACATTCCAGACATTCCTCAAATGTCATGTCGTTTCTAACACTCAAGACTCACAAACACTCATTTAAGACCTTTTCATATGTTTTCCTAAACAAATAAATACTAAACACTATATTCTAATAAAGACTCAAATAATCGATATTTTATTTATAGTGTTTTACGTATAATAAACTTTAATATTATTATTATTATTATTATAACTAATATTTCAAAACTAAAGTAAAGGTATTAATGGAAAAATTGAATAAAAAGTGAACAAGAGTGAACAGGAGTGAACATGGCCTTTTAATTCATTATTTTATAAGTTTTCATCAAACTATTCACTCAAATTATTCATTGAATTTTCAACTAATGATATAACGAAAGTATCCCTTAATTAAAACATTTAATGTAAACAAAAGGATTAATAAATGTTTTAATCGATTTTCAAATATTTGTAGTTTAAAAAATTGAAGATTTTATTAATTGAATTTAAATAGAAATCAAACAAATCAACATTTTTTAGTTAAATAATTGTTTAATTTTATAATTTCTTTTGAGATTTAAATACATTTTCTAAAAATAATTATTTTGAAAATATTTGTTTTGCGAGAAAAGGGAGACTCAATTGATTTGAAAAGAATTTAGAGTTAATTTCAGATTAAAAACAAATATTAAATAAATATCTGAAATCCCGTCAATTGAAACAATGAATCCGTTGACGTAAGTAATGATATTTTCAAACAAAAATTTATCAAATGATTGTCTTTCAGAAATGTGAAGAATATAACAAAATTAAATGAAAGGGAACTCTCTCTTGGAATCGAACAGAAGAATTCGTGGCATAATATGTATTCTTCGAGTGCATGGCTTTTCATCGGAGGACTAAACTATGACTTATGTGAAGGCGATGTGATTACAGTTTTCTCTCAATACGGAGAAGTGGTTAACATTAATTTGATTCGCGACCGAAAAACTGGAAAATCAAAAGGATTTTGTTTTCTTTGTTATGAAGACCAAAGAAGTACTGTTTTAGCGGTCGATAACTTAAATGGTATAAAATTAGTGAACCGTATAATTCGTGTGGATCACGTCAGCCAATATAAGATACCGAAACAACACGAAGACATCGATGAAGTGACTAAAAAACTTTATTCAGAGGGATGTGCTCCCAATGAAGTCATAATCAAAGAAGAATCTGAAGACCAAATAAATGACAAACAAAGTTCAAGAAGTGATAAAAAACATCACAAAAAGAAGCGCAGAAGAAACAGTTCTAGTAGTGACAAATCTTCCTCTACCTCTTCTGACGATAGGCATAAAAGTAAACATAAATATAAGCGTAAGGATAAAAGGGATGACAACAAAAGTAAAGGTTCTTCAGATCATAAAAGACATTCCACTCATAGAAACGATAAAAATAAATATGAATCAAAAAAAGAGAAAAATCCAAAACATTAGTATTTTTAAAATAAAATTGTATTACAATTTGATTAAAACTTATTTTACTTAAGACTAAAAGATTGAGACATAAAGAATCACTTATTTGTTCGTAAAAGTATTATAAAATAAATGCAATGATTATTAAAATGCTTTCAAAATATGATTGATTTGAGTCATGGAATGACTTTAAATCAATATGAGTGGAGAAGTCGACATCGGCTCAATAGTTGCCACGCGATACAACTTATCGGACGTATATTTGGTTTGAATGGCCTGTTGTGGATGTTTTTGAGCGAAAGCATGCATTCGATGCAATGATTCCACACAAGTCTGCCGTTCGGCCAATAATTGTTTGACGTCTCCACTCTTGAGATCCTTTTCGAATGAAACAGAACTTTCGACAAATTCATCGCCAATCAATTCTCGATATCCAAGAGTTTGTGTCGAAAGAATTATCGAACAAATTGCGATTTCTGACGGATAGAACCGTAGAAAGGGTTCGCTCTCCAGAAGAGTCAAATGACACAAATACTGAAATTTTGATAAAAATTTTATTAAACAAATGATTTAATAATTGAATTGCATTTGGATACCTTGGCTAAATGTTTGACAATTGGAGGCAAATCTAATTCAGTTGAAAACTTTTCAATGAAGTAATAAGTAGTCGGCGCCGAAACATCGAACTGTAAAGCCTTTAAAATAATTGTTTTCAAAGATATGTCACAAACTATTTAATCTGCGATACCTTTAGAATCAATTTCTCCATATTTAGAATCTGTGGCTTCGAATAGGAGTCATCTGTTATATAAACGAATTCACTTAATTCCGGCGGATATATCTCTTCATATTTAGTGGCAATAAAAAGAGAAGCCGTTCCTAAAAGTGTTGCCAAAAGAATTAATAATTATTTGAGGAAATGACAAAAATACCCAATAATTGAAAGCTTTGTCGCGAGACTGACATCAATGAAAGAAATCTAAATTTTTAATAATAAAAAATTATTATTAATAAGATTAACAAAATTGTAGTCAAACCTATCGATGTAATTGACGGCTAAAAAGAGTGTCTGATCTAAAAGCTTATATTCTTCGGTCACTTCGACCAACCAATCGATTAAAATGCTTCGCATTTTGGCGTTGATTTCCGGTTGTTTCCCGATATAGAAGGGATCAGCCATTCGTTGTCTTTCGTAAAATAAGAGGTATTTATGAATTTCATTCGAGTATTCTTTGCATTTGGAAAGAGCTGTCAAATCAAAACTTCGATAATTTTCTGAAGTGTTCTCTGAAATTGAATTGTCTTCAATCTCTTCCTCATCGGTCTCAATATCGAGAGTTTCTTCACATTTGATGTCATATTCGTCTGAGGAATGAATGGCTTCTTCTTCAATGGCTAAAGAAGTGACGGTACGCTCTGACAACAAATAGTCCGTCATTTCACACGAATCCATATCTTCTTTGGTTTCATCCTCTAATGTGATGTCTAGACTCGCGTTTACTTCAATTTCATCGACTGTTTGGCTGATCTCAGACTCAGAGTCACAGAATATCTCAAAAGCATTGGATTTGTGGCCAAAACTTGTGATTAAGGGATCATTTGTGCAAAGGTTTGACTTTAAGTTTTGGTTGACTTTAAGTGAATTATTAGACGTCTTATTAGAGATATCGGTGACAACATTTGATGAGGGAATGGGAAGACGTCCCAAAACTCTTCGGTCATTATTATTAACCTTTTGGTTGATAACTCTGCCATTTAAGTAGTTTTCATTGCTTTCAAATGTATTTTCATCGTTAATTCGGTCCATTGTTTATAAATCTTTAAAAATGATCTGTTAGTGACTTATCTAAACAATAGAAGTATTGATAATTAAATTACTTTTAAATGATTTGAGTAAAAGCGGTTTGAAATTTAAATAATTAGAGGAAAATAAATGAATGAAAATATATTTAATAAATAATCGTTAAAACATAATAATAATGATTGAAGTGATGGCAACTCATTTAAAACAATATTTGTTCAAACGATGTGTAAAAATCGTTAACATTTAAAGGGAAATACATTAATGTTTTGAAGTCTTGATTAAAGGATAAAGACTTGAATACAATTGAAGTGAAGAGCATTTCATTTGTTTTGAACCCATTATTACATTTCAATACACTTTTCAATAGATTTTGACTTCTAATTCAATATCTGTTTCTTACAAAAGTTTAAACTAAAGAAATAAAATCATTGGTTGAGAGTCTCACTACTCATTGGGTAATATCACTGAAAGTCCGCCCCTTTTCTACAGACATCAGCTGTTATTCAATTTGACAACACTTTCGACGTCTAAATATCGCTCTTATCTTAAATTAATCTTAAATTTTATACTTTTTTTTAACAAAAATTCACTCAATTTTACCACAAATTGTCGTTAAATCCAAAGAAATGCCTAAAAAATTAGGCGTTAATACAAAAGCAGTGGAAGCGAAAGGTATTGATTTTTATTAAAAAACATCTTTTATTATAATTTAGTTTTGATCGAAAGCCCGAAAAGACGCCATAAAACTGGCGAACATTGAATTAAATGAACGAATAAAAGAGGACCAGTTATGGCGCGATGACGACAAACATGTCGTCAGAAAACAAAACAGAAAAGAAGAGAAGGAAAAGAAGAAACAGGAAGTGGCAGACAGAAAGGCAACCAATAGAGCCGTTTATGAAGAAGAGATGGGATCTCTTAAAAGCAAAAAGATATCCGAAGACAAACAGAAAATGAGTCGATTCGAGATAAGAGAAAATCAGGAAAAGGAACAAAACAAACAAATGGTAGTCAAACAAACTTCTGTTGATTTACCTCTAATTGAAGAAAATGTCAACCATTTGATAACCGAAGACGAGAGCGCCAGAACTGTTGAGGACGCCATCGCTCTTCTCAGGTATTTATTTATTTATTTGTCTTTAAAATGAAGTCATTTTATTGCCATCACTTAATATATTATCTTTAATTTGTGACATTTCAGTACAAAAGATGAGGAATTGGACAGACATCCAGAGAAACGAATGAAAGCAGCATATAATGCCTTTGAGGAACAACACTTGGATCGGATTAAAAGAGAAAACCCTAACTTAAGACTCTCTCAATTGAAACAAATTCTCAAAAAAGATTGGATGAAATCACCGGACAATCCGTTGAATCAGAGAAATGCAAAATACAATTCCAGAGAATAATTTCATTTTTGGAATTATTGTGGAAAACATAATATATCGGAAAATATGATATTTGGAAACAAATCACACAATTCTTGTCAAACAATATTTGTTCGAATAAAACACTTTATATAAAAAGTGATGAAAAATCCATTTTATTTGAATTCAATGTTTGGGTAAAATATTGTCATTTAAACAAATAATTTATATAAACTATAAATTATTTCGCATTTTATACCAAATGTCAAATAAATTTATTTTAAAAACACTTATTTTCAAAAATCTTCGACAATTATGTTGTCTTACTTAAGAGTAGAAACTTTGGACAACTATCCAATTGTCTTCAGAGCAATTGAAGAACAAATGAGCCTTTTTTTTGTATTTGAGGTCAATTATAAAGGGAGTAAAAATCAGTAATAGAGGACTTGTGGTCACATTTTTCAATTGTTTTGGATTTTAGAATTTTTTTTAAATGCAATAAAATTGTTTCACTAAAAGCTGAGTCCAAAGAATAAGATAAGAGACAACATAATTGTCGAAAATAAGTTTTCAAAAATTTTACTTTTAATATGTGTCGAAACAATTACAACAAAAATTTAATTCTATAATTGGTTTTAGAGTTTGAAAACTTATTTGCATTTCATAATAATATTTCCATCATTTCATTACATAACCCATTGTTAAAGAATTTTCAAAATTAGTTGAATACAAATTTGTATATCAAAACTATAAGTGATTTAAGAAGTCTTAAATCAGAAAATAAAGATTTAAGAATCTTTTGTCGGCGTTTTTTGAAGATAAGAGTGAAGTAATTTAATTTCCTTTTGGATAATATCTTGTATTCTATTTTGAAAATTAATGAATAGTTTCTAAGTATTATTTAATGACATATAAAGCCATTCATATGATTAATGCTATAAAAATTGAAACACTTCTCAAAATGTCTGAAGAATTTACTCGACTTCGCAATCATTTAATGCTTTTTCAAGTTTTTGTCGAACGCTTTGAACTCTAAGTTCTTGACGTTTGATGTCGTCATCCGATATAATCATTGTATGAATTAATGGTTGATCCGGATTTAAATAAACAGCCGGATCTTTGTCTAGACTCTCCTTAGAACTCATTTGACCGGTAATGGGTTGGGTATGAATATGGAGTGCAGTCGCAATACTTCTGAGAAGAGTATCTTTAGTCATATGAGGTCCGACAGCTTTCATATTAAGGGGTAATTCAAAGTTTTGGAGCTCTTCGTTGTCAACATTTGTTGCTTCGAGTCTTTCTAAACGTTTTTCCCAAAATAATTGTTTCGGTCTTTCAGTTTGTGTCCCGTGTTTTAAGTCATTCCTAACTTTACTTTCGATCTGAGATTTAATGACAGTCACGGGTTGTTTGAATATTGAGGCCGTTTGACGAATCGGAGGAATCAGAGACGTGTCGTTTCGCATATTCTTCGTGTAGTCATAACCCATAAGACCTGTTTTGGACCTCTTTTTACGCATTAGAGAGGAATTAATTTTTCCGGTTCTGTAGTCGAAAGTCGTCAGATCTATGCCTTCCCCCAAATAACGGGCCAATTGAGGTTTCGTACGGAATTTCCTCCCATTCGGACTATTGTCCACAAATTCAAATTAATTTCAAAAAATTATTCATTATTTTAAACAAAAAGAAAATATCGACTCTTTTGTCAAAACATTAAATAATGTCTATTAAAGTGTTATAACAATACCTGTAATAAAATATATCGATCTTTCCGGCGGACAAACCATTCTTTCTTATGATCTCTTCTCTGGTCCAGCCTTCGGGAAGTGCCGGACACGACATTCTTTCAATTAATTGTCGGAATAGTTTTAATTTTGAATCAAATTTCTTGAGTCAAATAAACACTGATTTGTTGTCAAAGCCTTTCACTCAAATGATTTGGTTTAGAGATATAATACAAATGATTTTTACAATTTATTCACAATTTTATATATAAAGTGACGATAATTTACTACAAAAATCTTCAGCACATCTTTAGTGTCAAAAAATAAAATAACATAAAAGACGTCAAATTTATTAATAGATTTGATATTTAATTGAATTGAATTCTCAATAATTATATAATAAATTAAATTTGATTTAATGAAAAGATAAACAAATTTTCATTATATAAAACTCGAGTCTTAAGGAAAGTAAAATAAATCGACAAATTTGTTGGACTGAAGTCACGTCTGAGAAATCAATCAATTTCTTATTGAGTTGAATGACCTCAACATTGAATGAGTTAAGGGATAAAGAGATGGCGCTCTTCTGTGATATTCTGTTGCAATCAATAGCGAAGCATTCATTTGATTGTCTGTTGGCTAAGAATTTGCTAAAGAATTGTGAATTTGGAGCCAAATGGCAGTACAACGACTACTAAATGTCTTAACTCTTTTATTGTTAATGTAATCATCGAATAATTATTAATAATATAATAAGAAAAATGATTTTGAGGACAATTGCGCTCATATTTAATGTGGCCTTAATTGGTATGAATTCTAATTGCGTTCCAATACTTGTATTGCCGACCATTGCCTGCAATGGCCTATAACTCACTTATGTATATAAGGCTTTCCTCCAAACCATTGTATTATATATATAGTTATTCAAACAATAAATTGCCTCAAATCTGAAAATACATAAATTATCGCAATTTATATAAAAACCTTTAAATGCTTTAAATTGAAATTTATTTAAAAAGCATTTCATTAATTTTTGTTTGTTTTGAGTCATTCGTATAATATATGATTTGAGCCAATCCTCAAATTAGTCCACTTTTCGAAGTTTACCCAAATATTAGTTGTCTTCCAATCAATTTATCTAAAATTAGTCAAATTCTATCGGAAAATATTTTAATGATTTTTGTAAAGTATGTCCTCAACTCTTCTAAAAGATGTCTTCAAACATATATTTAATGATTTGTAAAAAATATGAAAATTCTTTGACGCTATGAATCAAATTTTGAGTATTTTGTAAAACAATTGAATCACTTTTTCATAGATTTTCTCAATAAATGAATAAATTTTGTAATTTTGATTTGAACTCATTTTTAATGATATCTTCGGTTCTTCGAATCGATTTTAAACAAATATTATGACATTATATAAGGAGAGGAAGGAATGGGTCGCTTCTAATTCCAACTTTAAATTCAATGCCAGACTCTATGAAAAAAATGAGATCTAAAAGGATAACACTTTTGTTCCCAAATTGTAGTAGTTTTGGCCCCGAAGTTAATAATAGAGATCGAAGTAAATATAATTCGTTGAAAAGTCAAACAGAAAATGAGTTTATAATTAATTACTATAAATACAAATTCATTTCATATGTTTAATGTTTTTATAATAAAAAGAAAATTTAAGCAAAAATTTTTGATTATTTCGTTGGAAATATTCATTTCAAGTGAAAAATCCTTTAAATATTAACCAAATATTTGTTTTAATCAAAAATCAAAACCAATATTTTATATTCAATTTATTTTTTAATTTCAAAATCATTTGAATCGTCGATAAAATACTTTTCAAAGGAATCTTTAAAATTCTAATAATTTTATGATTGTTTTTGAAAATTGAAAATGATCTTGCTTATTTTTTCTTAATATGCTCAAGATAGGAGTCTTGCTTAAAAATATTCATTTTTATCTTGTTAGTAATTAAAAAGAAATAAATGATTTTTTAAAAATAAGAAATGAAATGATCTTGTTAGCTTTTTAATGTTTATATTTAATACTTCATTAGTTTTAATGAAATATTTTTTTTTGTATTTACGAAATGAAAAATGATTTGTGTCTTCATTTAATTTTAATGACTTTATCTTAAATTTCAATAATTAATGTAAATCTGATTTTCATATTGAGTTCAAAAATTGTCTGAAAATATAATTTTGAATATAAATTATTAATTATAACTTTAATTATTAAAACTTTTTTAATTAAACTTCAATTTCTTAACAAAAATTTTATGAAATATTAAAAAAGGATCGAAAAATATGGCATTTCTTTCAAATAACTCTCTTTTGGTTTTAATTTTATTGGGAAAAGAATTCTTTGTGGACACGATTTCCAAAATTGGATGCAATAGAGAATCGAGGAATTGCCTAATATTGCCTACATTTGGCCTAAAAATTTGCCTTACTCATACAATTGCTTTACTCCTACATTCATTTAGCGATGAAATATTGAATTTATTCAAATGTGAAAGGACAATTTTGAGTGTTTTTAAAGGAAGTTTTTTAAGATAACCAATTTTTAATCTCAAGGCTACGAATAGTAAAAACTGAATTATTTATTTAATGTCTATCATAGGTTGTATCTTGATCACTTTCTACTAATTTGTGTATTGACAGAGTAAAGGACTCTTAATAAGTTTTGCTCCAAATTTATATATAAGACTATATTTGGGCCAAATTTAATAGAATTCTTCTAAGAAGTCATTAATTAATTTCTTATTTATCTCTTCATTTGACGCAAATATTTCTAGAGTTTCGCTTTAATTCTAAAATAAACATTTCTTGAAATTAATTACTAATTATCTGACTTTCAAAAAGTGTTTTGTTTGTTAACAATAAGAAAGTTTTCAAATGTTATTCCAATCATACCTTAAGTATGTTTTGACAGAAAAAAGTTGCCCGAAATAAGTGAAAAACGTCTTTTTGGAAAAATTGAGACCTTCACCACTTGTTATCAATTTTCTATTGATTGACTAATTGTCACCAAAAGATAACAATTTTTGGATTCTTTTTATAGTATTCTGTTCTGAAGATGAAGAACGTCTTGTAAGGGATTTGTTTCGAGACTATAACAAATTGATTCGACCGGTAGAAGTGATGAATGAGACCGTTGAAGTCCAGTTCAAACTATCCTTCATTCAACTCATTAATGTCGTGAGTAAACACTTTTTCCGTAAATATCTTATCGATTGACTAAAAAAAGTTAGTCTTTAAATGTTATGTCATTTATTGAAGCAATAATTTCGATAACAATTTTGATTTCAAAATGATATCATACTTTAATTGGGAAATACTTTTCCTTCAGAATGAAAAGAATCAAATAATGACATCAAACGTATGGCTTCAACTCGTGAGTACACATTTTAACTAATATTAAGTATTACTTAATTTGTTTTCAAATAATCCCACAATTTATTAGAATTATCTCCCATTCAATTGACTCCATTTTATTTCAATTTATTTAACTCTCAATTGTCGTCAGATTTACTTCTTTTGTTTATTTATTTTAAGAGAATATTCTAAATATTGTTTTATTGACTTTTTTGCTGAAATGTCTGACTTTACTTCCAATTGATAATAGATTTGGTACGACTATCAGTTGCATTGGGACGCAGCCGATTATGGGGGTATTTCTGTATTAAGACTTCCTCCGGACAAAGTATGGAAACCCGATATAGTTTTGTTTAATAAGTAAGCGATCGTTAATTTTACTTAAATTTAATGAAAACAATTTGAATGTATTAGTGCTGACGGCAATTATGAGGTGCGCTATAAGTCAAATGTGTTGATATACCCGACGGGTTCGATAATGTGGGTCCCGCCTGCGATCTACCAGAGCTCGTGTCAGATAGACGTCACGTATTTCCCGTTTGATCAACAGAAATGCGTAATGAAATTTGGTTCTTGGACCTTTAACGGCGACCAAGTGTCCTTAAAACTCTATGCCGACAACTATTGGGTCGACTTATCTGACTATTGGAAGAGCGGGACCTGGGACATTGTCGAAGTGCCCGCTTATCTCAATGTTTATAACAACTCTAAGTACGGAAAGCCTACAGAAACTGATATATCGTTTTATATAACGATAAGAAGAAAGACATTGTTCTATACCGTCAATCTTATTTTGCCGACTGTCCTCATCTCTTTTCTTTGTATTCTAGTCTTCTATTTGCCGGCAGAAGCGGGTCAGTCAGTCAGTCACTCACTCACTCACTCACTCACTCATTAGTTAAATGGACTAAATATTTGTCTTTACTGTTAATTAGGCGAGAAAGTAACCCTGGGCATATCCATATTGCTATCGTTGGTTGTGTTTCTTCTGTTGGTCTCAAAGATATTACCGCCGACTTCTTTAGTGCTTCCCTTAATTGCAAAATATTTGTTGTTTACATTTCTTATGAATTGCGTATCAATTCTGGTGACAGTGATTATAATCAATTGGAACTTTAGAGGACCTCGAACTCACAAAATGCCGAATTGGATTCGAGTCGTTTTCCTCAAATACCTTCCGGTCCTTCTCTTTATGAAAAGGCCAAAGAAGACTCGTTTAAGATGGATGATGGATATGCCGGGTCTGCATTACCAGCACTTCCACCCCTCTCATCATCAACAGAGCTCTCCTGAATTAAAACAGTGCAATATTAAGAGCAAAGTCGAGTTAATGGAATTGGCAGATCTCGCACCTCAACAGCACCTGCCTCTCGGACATCACCCAAACTGTACTAAAGCCGCCCAACAGACACAACGCAAAGCATCGCTCGACCGACTCGAAAGAGATAGGGATGTGCTCAGAGACAACGAAAGTATTGATATGTTATATCTGACTCCTGAGGCCTACAGAGCGGCCGAAGCCATTGAATTCATTGCTGAACACCTCAGAAGTGAAGACGAATTCATTCAGGTATTCAAAAATATATTCATTACTCACTTTTTATATTAATATAAAATGAATTTTTTTAAATAATATTTTATAGAATTTTATTATATTATATGAGTTATCATTATATGAGTTATCGTCTATTTTTTTAATTACTCGTCGTTTTGTTTAGTAATAAATAAATAAAAAACTAACAAAAAAATGGATTAATTCTTAACTTCACTGAATCACTGAATTATCGAAAATTGTCGAAATGTTAACAAAATAAAACAAATAAATATATAAAAGTTAGTCTTAATGCGATTAAATGAGAGCTCTTCTCAATTCAAGTTATGCTTTGATTAAATTGAGACAAAAATATTGAGCCCAGTTTTTGCCATTTTTGCCACTTTTGCCACTTTCTAAAATACTATCACTATTTCTAAATAGACACACATTTAATCTCTTTCAGACTTTGATTCACACAATTCTAAGTAATGTTTGTCTGAAAATCCGTCACATTTAAGGATTTATAAGTAATTCAATTAAAAGTGAAGTTATCGTTAAATAAGTGATAATTTTTATGTATTTAATTATAATTTAGAAATAGTTATTTCAGTGATTTTATGACAAATTTTCTCAATTAAAGCATAATTTCATATAATTTAAGATTTTATGATTTCTTATATTTCATATAAATATAGTCTAAAGTTATCTCATATGAAATAATTTGTCGCCATATATGCGATCATATTCTTTGGGAACGACTTTCGGCTAAGAATATCGATTACTTATAAGTCGTTAATTTAGAGTCACATAAATAATAGAAAACTTCTCTCTTTGACTCTTTGTATTCAATTGGATAGACTCAGACTCTCTATAATTCAGTGTTGTTCTAATGCTGTGGCGAACAGTCGTCTGATGTCAAGATTATGTCATAAAAAAGGTCACAAAGAATAGTCGGGTCTTTTTTCTCAGCAGACAATTGATGGCCTTCGCGGCACTCACGCTATTGATGTGACACCGCTTTTATCTCTTAAACAAAATGAGACTAAACAACAACTTTTATATCCATTTCCTATACAACTCTTATATGACTGAAATGTGGGCCCAAAATATTATATGTTTTTAAAAATTTGTTAAAATCTTATTTCCGATATAAATACAGTCCAATGAAATAGAGTTTTCGACGAAATGTCTAAAAGTTTGAGTTGTCTTTTTCTCACTAAAGGTTTTCTAAAAGCATTTTAATACTCTTTAGAAACTCAGAACTAAATTTATGGCTTTTAAATGATTTGAGTCATCGCTCGGGTATATCTCTGACAGATATATACAATAAATTCTCGATAAAAACTGATGGTATTTATTGAGTCAATTTCGTATAATTAGATAATCATTTTGTAATCATTGAAACCATTTTTAAAAACAGATTTTCTCTTCATTCCTATGGAGTTCTGTCAGTTCTAATGGTTCTAATGTTAAGTTTCTTTATTTAAAATTTGATTGTAAGCCAATTGTAATGTGAATCACATTTCATATAAACCAATACTTAAAAAGTATTTAATAAATGAAAACATTGTTATAAAATGGCGACAAAACAAAAGAATAGTTTTATATTAGATTTAAAGTATAAACAGAAGATAATAATGTGTTGAAACAATTGACAATTAATTTATGGAATTCTAAAAGAACTGCTTTAAAGAATTGTTTGAATTCATATTAGAAAAAGATTTATATAAAAATAGTGTCAAATCGTTTAATTCAAACAAAAATAACTGATTTTTTTTGAAAACTAATTACTTTCAAAACATTTTTCATTTCTTGATTTAAGATAAAAAAATTTTAATACACAAATCATTGACTTATATCGAGATTTATTTTATATATTCAGTTCTTTTTTGGTTATTCCTTAAAAATATTTGAATTAATTTCGATATGAATTTCACCATAAAGTAAATGCGAAATAAATTATTTCAAATAATCTGTTATTTCATCTGAACATTGGTTTTGATGTTTACTTCTATTTTATTTGACTCAAATAAGTGATTAAATTTCATAAATAATCAAATAAGAAACTTGCAAACCTGAAAAGACACTTCACTGCTTAACCTATATTTTCAAATTCAAAATGAATTCTGAGTTTATTTTAATGAATTTACAGATATTTAATGTTTTTCAGTAAAAAAATGTTTTAAAATTAAATATACTTTAATTTAGATATGAGTCGATGACAAGAATATCTTTTTTCTCTTTATCTCAAATTTTTTCGTTAAATATTAATATTTTTTCTCTTCAAATATTAATAGAAATGCATTGAATGACTACAAACACAATATATTTTTGTGTTAACCGTAAGAGAAAATACAGTGAAAACAATGAGTTAATGTCCTCTCAATAAAAGCGTTTAGTTGTGAAGAGAGAGAATTTAATCAATTAAATCAAACTCTATTACAAACCCTCCAAATATTTAGGAATTCTGATTAAAACAAGGCTTTGTTCCCAACACTTGTGTCAAGACTTCAGATGAAATGATTATTTTGAGGGCAAAACAACAGATTTTTCCTAATATATGATCACTTAATATACATATTATTGGTATTCATGAAATTAATCGTTTATTTTAATATCGATAAAAACGATAAATTATCCTTGCTACAAGTACATTTTGAAGGTTACATTAAGTCTTACATAATTGTAAAGAATTGCTTTAATTTATTGTATTTTATTTTTAAAATGAGAAGATTTTCAAATTTTTCCATTTTTGAAGTTATTTAATACGATTTATACAAAATGAGTTATTTTGAGGAAAATTATATAAAAATAGTTTATTTTAGTTTTTTTTAGTAACAAATATTAAAATAAATTAATGAAATAATTTTTAAATGATTTAATGTATATTCACATTAAATATGTTTAAACAATAAATTTGTCATAAAATGGGATAATTTATATATTTATAAAAACTATTCTATTCTTAAAAATAGTTAACTTAACTTAAAATATACTAAAGAAGTATAATTTGAAATAAAAATTTAAGTCTCTCTGAAAAATTAATAAAAAGTATAAAAAATTAGTAATTTTAGAATTGCTTTTTTAGAAATTTTAGAATTCTGATAAAAATGGGATTAAAATTCTGGGTAAAATGTCTAACTGTTAAAAGCTTTTTACAATTAATTAAAAATTCCCCTGGTTATTTAGATAAAAAATTAAAATAGTTCTATTTATAAAATTTTCTATTATATAAAAAAATTAAAAAATATATGTAATTAGCTTGCCACAAAAAACCCTTTTACCTTTGATAGTTTTAAATTAATAAAAAATGAATTACAAAGGGTAATTGTCATAATTAAAAAAAATGATCATGATGAATATAAGAATGTTATACCTTCTGTATGTAATACCAAATGTTTTCAAATTTGAGTCAAAATTAATTTTATTGAAAATATTAAAAATATTCACTGTTTTATCGTCTCTTTTTTCTGTGTATTCTTAATGAAGTAAATGTGAGGATCAGTTTATTTAGAAAGACATACATTATATTCAAAGTAATTTTGTTATTATCCAAACATTTTTCGTTTGAGTGAAATCGATTGAATACGACAACAAAAATCAATTATTTTTTTGAAGACTAAAATAAAGTCAATTTTAAAATATTATAATCAAAACGAGAAGAAATACAAAACATGTTTCCCTCAGAAATTGTTTTATCGATTTTAATTTACTCTTTTCAATGATTTAATACTATTCAGGCTTTTATACATTAACTTCTTTTTCCGAATTTGGATTAAGATTCTGGGAAAAGGTATTACATGATTACACCATTAAATTATTTGACTCAAACTATACTCTTAGAAATACCATATCATTGAAAATTTATGTCCCCTTTTGACCAAAATTGAAAACATCTAAGAATTGCTGAACTCTTGAGATAAATGGTTTGCAAAATAGACTGAAGATCTTATCCATTGTTTAATTAGGTTTGAATCCATTTATATTTTTAAAACAAATGATGACAATAATAGTTCAAAAGACAACAGAAATTAAATTATGGATTTAAATATAATAATAATTATGATTACAATTATTATTATTATTCAAATATTTTGAATAATTAAAAATCAAATCAAACCTATTCTGACATTAAAATCAATTGAACTGAAGATTCTTTTTTATATTATTAAATAATATTATATTTCCTTTAAATTAATATAAAGTTATCACTAATTGCAGTCATTTTAACCATAAATCTAATAATAATTTCAGATAAGAGAAGATTGGAAATATGTAGCCATGGTCATCGATAGACTCCAGTTATATTTATTTTTCGGGGTCACAGCTTTTGGCACAATAGCTATTCTGTTGGACGCACCGCATATTTTTGAGCCAGTCGACCAAGATGCTGTCATTGAAAGACATCGAGGAAAGGTATGCATATTTTCTTGTATTAGATGTAACCTTAAAAAACCGAAAAGACTTTTAAAATATCAAAAAAATGTTTGGCTTTTCTTTAAGAAAATTAATTAAAGCCTTACTTTCATATTATAGAAAAATGTCAATAGTTTTATATAAACTTGTTTAAGATGACCTTTCTACAATCCGGGAACATATCTTAATGAATTTTATATGTTTGAACTCACAATAAAGCATCTAGCAATTCTATGAAGTCAGTTTTTCTTAATGGCCATATTCTTGGCTAAAAGTTGTCGACAAGTATTAATGATTCATTGAAAAGCTTTAATGAAATAAAGAAATATAAATTTGAGCGCATCCTTAGTAAGGTTTCACTACTAATCACTCACTGGTAATACTACTTAATGTATAAACTCTTATGTGGAACCTTTCAATTAATCTTCGAAATATTTATCGGCCATTTTTTGGCCAAGTACATTTGAAAAGCTGAATACCTAAATATTTCTGATTTGAACCTAATAAATTGAGAGTAGCTATAAAAAAAATATGTTGTCGAGTAAGTATTTTCTTTGAGTTGAGCCCATTATTTAATAAAGTTTTCCAAAGACTTGTTTTGAAGAGAAATCGTAGCTCTAATTAGAAGTGATTCCGATTATTGTTTAACATTTGTGTTATAGAAATAATCTGTCATTTGATTCATCTTTTATTTAATGTTTTACTTCATTTTATCTCTTTTGATGTTTAGAACGAATAGAATGAAAGGGATGGACGAGTGCTCACCACAAAAGAATCCAATAACTGGTTTCTGGAAAATCGCTGCCTTTCATACGATTCACAGTTTGTTACAATCGATTCAGTTTTCAATTTATTGTTTATTACAAATATTTTCGTAATATTTTTAATTAAATTTCAATTACTTTTTAAAAGTTTAGGCATTTATTGAATTTAAATTTATTTAAATCAATTCATTTCATTTGTATTATATATTTGTTTTTAAAGTTTAAACGAATACCTCTTAAGTGAAACGATTTTAAAATGAATCGAATCATCAAAAAAGTAATTACTATTAATGCAGGTCTTAACCAGTTTTTAGGTAATTTGGCATTACTTTAACGATGAGTTAATTAAAAGTGTGTTTCAAATTTAGTTTTTTAGTCTCACAAAACATAACGATATGTATATATTGTAAAAGATTTGTGAGAAAAGATGTAAACACTTTTAGAGTTCAATATTCGTTATTATCTTTTGTTTTATATAAAAGTTTCGCCAAATTTTCAATTTCTGTCACAAAGTTTTTTAGAATTTAATGTTTTTTCAAATGAATCGGAAAAAAATCACAAAACACTTATTGTTTGAACATTTGATTGGCTCTCATTTGGAATATCACGGATTGATTTCAATCTAAAAATTAGTTTAATTTGAATTTTCTGTGATTCAAGTTTTGATTTTTATACGAATATCAATCGCGTAATGATTTATAAGAACTTACAAAACTTACAAATTAGTATTTAATGGAAATTTTGTTATAAAATATTAGTAAAAAATAATCTCAAAGACGTTATAATTATTATAAGAATTACTATAAGAATATTAAAACCGAATCAAAGTTTTGAATGTGTTATCACTTCACACGAATCCATAGTAAAGAACATTATTATTGTTCTCCAAAAAGGTTTGGTTCAAATCTGAAGGTTTTACTGCCGACAACATATATACATATAGTGCTCAGACTCTTCAGTTTCTCATTGAAGCCATACTTTCATAAACATATTCCTCAAATCATATTTTAAGAATTTGTTTAATTTGATAAATTTATCTTGTTTATTTCATAAATTTCCATTTTCTTGCTCAGAAAAGAACAGAGAGGGTGGGAGGGATTATCTTATAAATTGCCTAGTTAATTTTCTAAAGTTATTAAATTGCAAGAAATGACTCTATTTTGAGTAATTTTTGAGTTTAAATTATTGGGAGACTATTGGATGAACTTATGTTTCAAATTCAAGAGATTAGCAAAAAGTGAATGAAAAGAAATACATTTAGTTTATTGTTGACTACTCGGCAGCAAAAACATCAAAACAGATAAATTCTGAGCCATAACTCACTTAAGAACCTTTCAAAAAAGGACCGAAAACTATACTCTCGCGACTTCTAAAATGTTAAAAAATGAGTAAAACATAAAAAGCCAAACAATTGTTATTTTTTTCTAAAAGACAAATGTTATCATTCGGTTTAAATCAGTTTTAAGTTAAGTAATTATTTAAGAAATATGTGGTCTCTCTCTCTCTCTCTCTCTCTCTCTC
>JAQIXI010000241.1:0-29285 GCA_034700165.1 Galumnidae sp. Gr-Ori-00277 | reverse complement strand
AATACCGATCAATCGTGGGTTCAGTGGCGACGGCTTTCAATTGGATCTGTGCCTTCATTATTACCCATAACTTCGAAGCCCTACAAGAGTTGACTTCACCTCAATTTGCTTTCTTTTTGTTTACTTTCTTCTGTTTGGTTAGCATTCCGTTCATATTTCTATTCTTACCCGAAACCAAAGGCAAGAAATTCGAAGAAATTCTGAGGTATTTCGCCAAAGATGTTCCGGTTAATAGTGATGGCACTCCTTCCGCATCCAAAGACTCCAAAGAGATTGAGTTAAAAGGAGTGAACGATAATAAATAGCACTCCGTTTAGCCCTCATTTCATCTCTTATTTAGATTCACTTTTTGTCATTTTTTTATATTTCTCTTATTTTTCAAAAAATGTGTCCAAATTTTATTCATTAAATGTTTTTAATTTTAAGAATATTCTTATTATAAATATATTTAGTCATATATTTAGTCATATATTTAGTTCTTTCGTTTTAATGACAACTATTTTATATTTTTAAATTAAATTTATCTCAAAATAATAGCATTTGATTTGTTAACACTTTTTATCTGTTTTTAAGTTTGATTTTTATAAATAATATTAAAAACAATGTTATATAAAGAGAATTAATGACGAAATGCAAAAACAATTATTAAAATGATTTTAACGATTAAACCTAACGATAAAATAGAGATGTAAAATATAAGCAAGGTTGATTTTCAAATAACAAGTAAATTTTATATGATTTATTAATATTCATTTTCCAAAAAATTGTTTCAAATATTAAATTTATTTCAATTCTTTACATAAAAATATTAATAAAATTTTAATTTCTTAATGTTTTTTTTTGTTGTATTCAATCATTGGTGCTTTTAAAAATGATTCTAGATCAGTATATTCTTTCAATTTACACCAATAATGAAATTGATATAGATCAAATCATTTTATACAACTTATATATGATGTTATAATTCCTAAAATAATTATTACCTTGGAAAATTTAATTCTGAATTTTGAAGTCATAAAAACAAAGGAAAATAAATAAATTTTAATTAATTTTTTGTTAATTTTATTTAAACATTTTTTTGTATTTTTTTGTTTTGAATTTTATTTTGAATAAAAAAATGTGTAACTAATTTATAGTACAGTTTTGTTACGATAACATTGATTTGGTCGATGACTGAGAGCTTTAGTTTTCAAATGTTATTATCTTTTGAATTGAAAATTCTTTATGACTGTCAGATATCAGGTTTTTTAGGTCATAGAGAGGGACATAAGAGGGGAGTCATAGAGTAAGTGCGACCAAAAATTCAAATAATTATTGAATAATTGATGGTCTGATTGGAAATATGGAAAGACTTTCCTCAAATTAGATGACCTTGTTAGTTTTTACTGATAACAATCAATACGAATGTTATTATAGGATTATCTCAGAGTTATATCACTTGTTGTCAACAAATCCTAGTTTTCATAACTTGTATTAAAGACATTAATTAAAAATTGAAAGTAATTTTATTTTTTCATATATTCCTTAAGCCCCAGGAATTTAACATATTTTACACTAAATTTACCCGAATTTCAAGTTTACATTAAAATTCAAATTTGATTTTAGTTTTTAAAACAAATTTTATTGAAATTCCATTTAAAAAACGATATATTTCTCTCTTTTTATATTAATATAATTTCATATTTAATATAAATTACATTTAAGTTAGAAATCATGACATTTGACTTAAGAAATAAAATAACTTAAAACAACAATTATTATGGGAAGTGTGCGGTCGACAACGAGTGGCAATGATTTGGCAGTAAATGACGAGTAAAACACTTATTTGTCATTTCCAACAAAAGTGACAAACATTTAATAGTTTACGAATATAACGAAACTCACAAAAAAAGTCAAATACTTTTAATATCTGAAAATCAAAGAACAAAATTTAAGCAAAAGTTTATACGATTAGAGTATACCCTCCATGACCGCCCCCATAACCTCCGCCATATCCACCGTCATACTTGACATCTTCATATCCTCCGTCATCTCCATAGCCTCCATAGCCCTTTTCTTTGATGTAGACAGGTACTTTAACTGGGTAAGGCACTTCCACTTTCTTTTCAATATAGACGGGATAAGGCTTAGGAACTTTGACAGTTTTGATGATCGGTTTAATATAGTAAGGAACTTTTACTGGGTATTTAACGGGATATTCCTTATAAATGTGGACTGGGTACTTCTCAACTGAAAATTCATAATAGAATTAATGAATAATGAATTAGTAAATGGAATAAGCAAATGACCTATCTCAATATGTTTGGCGTGTTTGTGGTCGAAGTGAAGATCGATGTCGTGGTCGTCGTCGTCATCGTCTTTCTTGAAGAAAATGCCTGAGCACTGGTTCACCACAAATACAATCAAAAGCAGAATTGCGAACAAATTCTTCATTTCGTTCTTTCGTTTGTTTGAAATCACTTTCACTAAACTATAGTTTTCTCTCTTTAAGAGTGAGTGTTGTGTCGATCACTGCTTTTATATCCCAACAAAAACTTCCTTTTTTTAATTCGTCTGAATTATTATTACGCAAAAAAGAGTCCATTATCTAAGACTCAGCACAATTTCGCTGAAATTCATTCACTTTTTTCATAGGTCAGCCCAGAATTGGAGAGGAGAGTACTTAAACTAATATAAAACTGTGAGGGCTATGGAGAGTGAGAACAGCAATAAAAGGGTCAATAAGCTAACACATGATCTATATTTTATTTTCCCTTCAGTTTGTAATACCTGTGCCCGAGAAGGAAGAAGGCATACAAACAACTCATATAATGCATAACTTGTTGTCATTGTTTTGATGTTTAATCTTATATTAATCCCAATTAAATCAGACTTTTGTCAAAAGACAGAAGACTTCTCATATTAATTATATCTAATATAATTGTTTAAATTATTCATTATTCATCATGTACAATTCATGTAAAAGATAACACAATTTACTTTTTCAACTCAATAAACAAGGATAAATTATGTATTCAAATCAATTAAGTCTTATAATTATCAAAAAAGACTAAAATTTAATACATTTTTAATAAAATTCTTTTTTGATTAAATGAATAAATTTCTAAAAGTATTAAATCAATTTTTCTAAATAAGTGACTCATTTATAATTTGTAAGCCCTGGGCCACTAACTTCTAAGATGAATTTTCTGCCCTCAATTCCTTAAATTTGTGGAGAGAGTGAATGTGTGTGTCAAAGAAAGGGAGGGAGGGAGAGAGGGAGAGAGAGAGAGAGAGAGAGAGAGAGAGAGAGAGAGAGAGAGAGAGAGAGAGATTTTAAAAGATAATATATATTTGAACTCATTATTGACAAAAAATGAGTAAATTTTAAATAAACAATAGTTTTAAAAGATTTAAATTTTGAAAATCGATAATAAATTGTATCAAAACAATTACAACGAGTACTCTAAGGATAAAAACTTTGTTATAATTTTCTTGTTTTCAGATCCTTATAAGTGATAAAATTCTAGTAATCAATAAAAAGTGAGAAAGTATTGATGGTCATCTTTTTTTTTTCATTTAATTAATGACTGGTTATTAGGTGACACCAAAGTTCACATTCAATGTTGAATTAAATTTTGTTTTAACCTCTAATTGTTAAACAAAATAAAAAATAATTAATTTATTATTTATTTTGCGAGTAATCCATAGCATAACTGGAGTTTTAAAAGAATAGTTGACCGAAAACTACTTAAAAGTTCAATAGTTTATTGATTTGATAATTTTCGTTTACAATTATAAGGCAATTGAAAAGTATTAGGATTATATCGAAACTATTGATTTAAAATTATTAGATTTTTCACAAATTATGCGAAAACTATTTTATTAAAGTTATTATTATTTGTGACTTAAAATTCGATTAAATTTATTTTAGTTTCAAATATTTAAATTCAAAATTTAATAATAGAATTAAAACACAAAAACCGATTCAAATGATATAATTATAGTTATGTTTAAATAATTTTCACACTTTTTCGTCGATTAATCAAATCTCTTATTAATTAAATTGAAAATAATTGACAATAATTTAGAGAATATTAATATTATATGAAAAAGTTGTCGACTTATTATTATAGTGTTCCTAAACGGGAAGATGAGAAATGGGAAGCTTCCCATTTTTTAAAGTTCCCAAAACTCACAAATTCTGCGAATATAAACGAGGGAAAAAAGTTTTGTCCATTAATTATAATTAATTTTATTTATAAATGAGTAACACTTTAAAAATATTAATAACTAAATAAACCAGAAGTAGATATTAGTTGACATCAATTATATTATAATTTGTTTATTAAAATCCAAAATTAATTTAATTAAACAATTATTGTTTTTTTATAAAACAAATATTTATTTCGAATAAATAATTTAAAATTCTAATTGTCTTCAAAAATATAATTATTGTGTACTGACCGGTGAGGTATAGTTCCTATATTATCTTTAGTGGTCAACACATTTATCTTATGAACAAATGAAGAGAAATACTTAAGACTTAATTAAATTCAATAAATTATTTGAAAAGTTTTAATTATTTTCAAATTTTATCGAATCTCTGATTGAATTCATTGAGAGTAAGAACTGTTCCAAACTCTGGATTGTAATTCATTTGAATGAATTGATCCAAATTATGGCTACAATTGTTTGTAACAATAGAGGGATAGTTTGGCGGAGGTTTAATCCAACTGCCATTCGATGTCTTCATATGCGATCGATTGGAGGCAAAAATATCCAAATATTGTTGTGCGGACACAACTCGGAAAAGACGTCGATATTTATCGTTAATCAAATGATCACTTCTTAACGTCATTTGAGAATAAGTTCTAAAATCTTCAGGAAATGACAGAATAGTATCGAAATCATAGACCTTAGAAAAGGTCCTTTCATTTTGAAAAATATTATAAATCATAACGACGTGATAATCCCAAACACAGAGGAAGTCGTCCTTTTCGTTTCCAGCCTTTTGTTTCCAAATGGGAACCGTTTTATTGTCATTTGATATGAAGACAACAAAACAATTGTTTAAATGAGTTCTTTGAGAGACACTAATTAAATGACATAATTTCCAAATATTTTCTTCACAATAACAAGAAGTGTAAATACAGTCATTTTTATCGACCACTAAAAAGTTGGTCTCAACTCTACTCTCGGATGTCATCTCAATATTATCTTAAAAGTACTAAAATTTTAAATTTTGTGACAATAAGTGACACATTTCTGAAGATTTTTTTTAAAAAACACAATTAAACAAAATATTCAAATATTAATATAGCTTTTAGTGGTTTCATATGTTTGACAACATTTGTCTCAAATTAACTAATATTTCAAAATTAAATAAATTTAAAATTGGATTTCATTTAATATTAAAATTTCTTAAATTGTTGTCAAATCTGTGACCGACTGTCAAAAGACGTACTTTTCTGGAGAGAAAGCATTGAAATCACGTGATTTCACTTTAATTGAATCACATTTTGTAAACAAAAATTAATTTTCAATCAGAAGAATGTCTTTTAGACTTTTAAAGAATAAACGGTTGACAACAGAAGTATTCAAATGTTGTCGACTGTTATCCAATTCATTAAATCAACACTTGATGTGTAAATCAGCGATAGTTGAGAGTTGTGTCCGATACAATTCTTCCACCTCTTCTGCTAAAAGCCGGACATCACCCGAACCACTTTGTGCTGACCAACAATTTGAAAGCACACCAAAGATTGAACCGGAAACGGAATATTCGGGTGAAACCAAGTTTTCAATGCCTAAAGGAGTGATATTACAACCGATTCAGTCGATCGGAATTAAAGACAAAATTGAAAAAGTCTTGAAATACGAGTCGTTTATTGAAAGACTATTTTTGGGTGAATTCGATCGAGACTTCCTCACGTTTCCAATACTTCTAAAGAATAAGAAAGAGGTCACAGAAATGACAAATCAGTACGAAATGATTCGTCAAATGTTTGCAAAAATACGTAAAGACAGAGAAACTATGGATTCGTTGGCATTCAATTCATTGTTTGAATTAAGTGTTTCTGAAATGATATTCGCCTTCGAAGCCATCGGAGCCTCCAATCAAAACAGTTTGTCTTTCGGTAATATTAGTGCTGAGGACAGAATTGTTTTAAATTCGGATAATAACTCGAAGTTTGTTTCATTTCCCGAAAACCAATTGATTAGAGAACCGCTCAAAACAAACAAATCAATAATCGAAACATTAATGCCTTTAATTATCCACAACTCAATGGCGTATTTCGCTGTCTCTAACTCTTCTAATAAGATATTAAAGGAAGAAATTCTTGAAAAGCGACCAAAAATAGGTTTTGCTTATTGTGAGCCGTCAGACAATTTGGGTTCTCTTCCATACATTCATTGGGAAACTTTTGCTAAACTCACCAATGATTCTGACTTTTGGCTCATCAATGGATCGAAATCAAGGATTTTTAAAGACGACTACGACTATTATATGGTGTTCTGTCGTTCAGAAGACTTTCCTGAATCAATTGGAGAAGAATATAAACGCCAGAATGAGTTCGGAATCGTTACACTTCTTATACCCAAAGAACTGTTGACTGTTGAAGACGATGGTATTGACAGTTATGGCAATGAATATCAAAAAATAGTTCTCAAAGATTTACTTTTATCGCGAGAAAAATATGAACTCATAAAGTCTGAGGCAAACGCTATTCAGGCTTTAAATATTAAGGCGTGCGGACAGTTGGCTTCCGGTGCTGTAGTTTTGGGTCTTCTCAAACAACTTTTAAAAAATACTTATGATTTTGTTCTCAATGAAAGAGTTGGACTCTCGGAGTGTGAAATAATTCAGAAAATTTTAAGTGAAAGTACCAGGAAAATTTATGCTTTGGAATCAATGGTATACCTGAGCGCTGCAATGTTCGACTCATTCGAATCGGGCGCTGATTTTACCCTCGAATCTCTTACTGTCAAAACTTTGGCCGTTGAATATGCATTCGATGTCATAAAGAATTTGCGGTCGATATATGGCTCCCGATTTCCGGTTTCGTCCACAGCTCACGACTTAATCAATGTTTTCGATTCTTTTCTCGATTGTTCTGTTAATAATCGCATGTATTTAGCACTTCGTGGTCTTAGAATGTCGGGACAGTGGCGTCACGAACACATCCGGAAATCACGATTAGCTCCTATGTATCCAATCTATGCTATAAAAGCCTATTTGGGAGCCGTTAAAAAAAGGCGACAAAACCTTTCTTTCGGATTAGATTTATGTGGTTTCGTTCACCCGAACCTAAAAGCTGGCGCTGAATGGCTTGAATTTTGTGTTAAAAGGCTAGACCAGAGTACAGAAGAACTCCTCAAAGCCTGGGGAAAGGTATGGCATATAACAAATAAAAGTAATAATATTTTGTCATTTAATTAGCAGAACGTTATTCAAAAACAACAAGAATTGAATCGATTGTCGACAATAGCGATGGATATATTTATGATGACGTGCGTACTCTCCCGGGCCTCTCATTCTTTATGTCACGGAACCAGAAATAATGATATTGAGAAAGAGGTGGCCATCGCTACGACTATGGAGGCATTCCTCAAAATCACACAACTAGTGGACGAAATTATGGGCGACTCTTTGACTAATAATGACTTTAGAAATAAAGTGATTCACAACAGAAATGTTAAATTCGAGGGATATTTTGCAAAACCAACGATCGATCGCATCATTTAATTTGTAAATAATTAGACTTTAATTAGACTTTAATTAGACTTTAATTTAAGTGTAATTTTTTAGTTAATTGTTATATACATTAAAACCTAATATTTATTGTCTTAAAAGTGTTTTATTTAAATTTGAAAACTTAAGTCAAATTCAATTTCATTTCTTTTAATTTAATACTTTAAGTCTACTCTGAAGTGAAACCCCCAAAATGTTTTAGCAAGCTAATTTTTATTTTTTTAGTTAAAATTTAGTTAAACCCTTAAAAAGCCTAAAATATGTATTTTCTGATGCTTTGAGAAAAAATATTTTGTTTATTGAATTTATTTGAAAAGAAAGTAATCCAGATCATTTCAACCTTGAGTTTTCTCTTTTCTGATAACCACTGAAAGACTTCGATTCAATAAATATTTCAAAATACAAATGAAATTCATATTAATATTTGATTTGAAGTTATAAACATTCAGTTTATCTGTTATTAAAGAAATGCGATCTTTTGGATCAAATAAATCAAATGCAGATATTTTTAAAAAGAAGACATTTTTTTAGTACTTTTTATGCAATTCTTATGAAATTTAAATAATTTTTGTTCAATAAATTAATAAATGGAATAAAAATAGTTATGTTTTTTTTCATTTGATTATTTAAAATAAATTTATTAAATGTTTTTAAGCGACGCATTCCAAGACTGGCCAATTTTAACAAGCTTACTTTTGGTTTTGACCTTGATCATCTTCGTTGAAATTTGTTTGATATTATATAATTGGTTTTGTTTGAAACGACGACAAATAACACCTAAAGAAACCCCAACTAATGATCTCTGGATTAAAATACCGGAAAATCCGGAGGTTTTGACCGATCACTCACTACAAGACGAAGAATTATTAGAAACTGATGAACAAACTGAAGAGGAAGCGCTCGAAGAACAACCAACTGATGTGATAATAGAATCAACGGATCAAAATGAAAATGGAAACCAAAATTCAGAACTCACTCCAAACCCTGAAGTCAATGAAATTGAGTTAAGGGTTGAAATTCCAAATGAATTAGACAAAAGTCCTCAAAATGATGAGGAAATTCCTTCTCAAGAGTCAAATGAAGAGTTAAATGAAGAATCAAATGAAGTGCCGAATGAAGTGCCAAATGAATTGCCTGAAACTGAGGTCGAAAACGTGTCTGACATACATTCATTGCAATCCAATAAAAGTGATTCCATAAAATCACAGGAATATCAAACAATACCAAAGAGTGTTATGGCATCGATTCCACAAACAGATGAAGTGCTCGAAGAAGAAAATAAGTTGACATTAGATGAAAGTGAATCCTTAGAAAAATTGATTTTTGAGTGCGCTTTCAATTTGATTGAAGAAAATGATCCCAACTATTACGGACTTAAAGCCTCTTATTTGTCGGCACACAATCAGCGGTCAAACGCCAAAACAAATTGGAATCGAGTCTTCTCTGCGTTTGGTTTAAGTAAAATGTATTACACGACAGCCATTGAATGGACGGCTGATATGTTATCCAAGGATATGAATTCCCGAAAAAAACTTGATATCTATTCAATGGTCGACCAATTGATAGAAAGGAAATGTTGTAAAATGGAGGACACATTCGCTCCGCGAAAGAATAAGTTTTTCGAAGAATTTAATGTAATAAAGTGTTGGCAGAATTTTCGTCGATAATATCTTTTCACTCATTTAGTCACAGATTTTTGTTTTTTTAAATTTGATTTAAGTTTCTTTATATTAGAATAAAATATATAATAATTACCAGCGATTCCTGTTCTCAATATTGATACGAATGATGTCCATTACATTCTTGTCCAGTCAATTGATTAGTGGTTAACAGTGTATTGCAGTTCATTAGAAAAGTATTTATTATATATAATAAATACAATTTAATTCAATAAAAGTTTTATAACATTATATTTATATAAAAAGTAATAAAATGAAAACTGTTTTGAAATAATTTGGTGAACATTAAGTCACTCAAAGTGAAGAACTGTTGAATAGAGATGGAGTCAATTATAATTGACTTCAGGCCAATAAAAATGGATGAATCAAATGATTGTTAGAATTAAATTATAATCAAAATAAACACTTAATAAAAACAAATTTAGGTTTTCGTGACTTCTTTTGGGTTTTCCCGTAAAACCAATTTCGGGTTCAGGTCTTATGATCCAGGTAAAGGTTCGGGTTTGAAAATTCAAGTTCATCGCTGGGCTCTACTGTCGAGAAAAGAGTTATAATCAGTATTAGGAAAATTATATGAAGCTTTGCTAAAAATAGCTTGATCAATAATAATAATAAATACGTATTCACCTTTTTGAACATTAAATGTTTGTTCATTCTCTTATTCTATTAAAATCTTTTAGATTTGAAATCACCCAGATTATTTTAAAACAGATATTTATGAATAATCTGTAAAACTGTTTCAATGACTAAACGTTTATTTAAAAATTATACTCAAAAATAAAATTTAATATAAATTCATTGATTTTATAAATTATAAATTTATTAAATGTTAATTAAATATTAATTATAATTTATAAATCATTATTTATTTATTGTTTTAGTTGATAAAATTTAGCATGTTACTTTTAAAAAGTTTATAATTTTAAGTTTCATTTTTCCTATTCTTATTTATGATTTAGACTTTGAGTGAGGTTTGAGTCAAATGGTTTAACTTATCGTTGACTCAATATTTATTACATATCTTTAACTAAATATATCGACAAAAAATAAGAAAATCAGTATAAAGTTTATCATAGTTCATATCATAGTCTATCTTGGTCAATCCTTTCATATAAAGCTATTCTTAGAGTAAGGCCTCTCTTTTGAGAATTGTTAGATAAAATTGAAACTAATTTTGATAATAAGAGAAATGTTCTAGCTACAAATATATTTGTAAAGATTATCAAATGATAATTTATTATTTGAAATATAAATAAATGGATGACTTTCTAACTATTTTTTCCCACAAAACTTGTATTTTAATCATTGTTTGAATATAATATTTGTGCTAAAAAACTAGTCTTACAATGATTTCAATAAATGAATATTCAATTTTGAAACTAATTTTCAATCAAAAGATCTAATCATTGAATTCAATTTAATAACAATTTGTTTGAAATAAAAAAAACTTCTGATAATAACAGCAATAATTACGATATAATCTTTGAATTCATTTCATAAATTTATGAGTTTATTAGTTTTGATGTATTATTTAGTTTTTGGAAATTATTGAAAATACTTATCAATAATCAAATATAAGTTAATTATAGAGATTTTCTTCATAAGGTTAGACACAGAACGAGTCAGACCTCGTTTTGCAATTTATGTGATGTTTACAAATGCGATGAAAATTTTCCCACAAAAACTTTATCTCATTTGACAACAAAAAAAAGAAAAAATTTATTTCTTATTCTTTTTTTCATTAATTTCGAAGAAATTCACTGAAAATTTAAAGAATTTGCTATAAATACTTAAATAAAACTTTTGATAAACCAAATGTTAATTTAGAATTAATTTAAACTATTTTTGATAACCGATTAATTTATTTTCCACAAAATCACTTAATGACTATAATAACAGATAATAGCAAGATCCTATTGTAATCTTAGCTATATAAATATAAGCAGCTATTATTCTACTTATAAATCTTACACATATTCTTATTATATGTTAATATTTCTATAAAATTATTGATATATATATCATAAAATAATAGCTATTATTTCGGTTATCATTGAAAGTCAATATAAAAAACGAAAATTTTTTGAACTCAAAATAACTTTTTAAGGAATTCTTATAATTTAAACCAATATTAAAGTATTTCAGACGTGAGAGAGAGAGAGAGAGAGAGAGAGAGAGAGACCATAATTGTAATAATTTTTGTCTATCAATAGTATTGAATACAAATAATAAGTTTATATGCAATATATGTCACCTAAAATATATTCTCGAATGACTCTCACATTAAAACGAATGTTTAAATGAAATCCTAATATATTTATTCCGATCCAATTAACCTGAAAATTATGTTCACATTTAATATAATATTAGGCGAAATGATGCGATTTTTTCTTCATTTACTCGTTTGGCTTCTCTTCTCCGATAGTATCAAAAGAGTTTCAAAATCAATGGACTGTAAAAGAAGTTCTTTTCCTAAATAATGTAATTCTTGTTATGATTCATGCCTTCAGTGATTCATAAAATATGTGTTATTCTTATATAATATGAGTTATAAATACTCTTTCATTACTTTTAAATTTATTTAAACGCAATACAATTAGTACTTCACAGACACTGACCTCAAGAACAGTGAAAACGACTTTCGGAGGAAATATTTATGAATGAGTTTCTGAATATTTGGTCAAATATTTGCCTAAATTTGCATTTTTTGATATATTTTGCTATTGATTTCAAAATTATAATTTCAAGAACTCGTATTTCAACGACTCTTTGGTTTAATGACTCTTTAAATCATAAAAGTTTTTATTTAAATTTAATGGATTTTCTCATAAACTTATCCGTGAAATAGTACATCATTGAAATGCTAATTGACAAGACTAGTGAGCAAGGTGAAATGAAAGATAGAGCGTAGCAAAAATAATATCATTTGAAGGAATGCCAGAAATTCAGAGAATATTTAAAAGAGTGATAAGAGATGTTTCAAATCTGAAAAATTGTGAGATTTTGGTGATTGCGATCAGCAATTCTGGTCTGCATTACTCTTTCCCTTCACTTCCCATATGATTATGAATTTTCATTAATCTTAATCATTGGTATTGGCATTAGGACTGCCCACTCCTCAGAGCCCTTCTATTTCTATATATTTTTATAGTAATTGTTTTTCTTATAAATTTATTAATAATTACTTTCGAATCAATTTATGTTTACTTCCGATACGTTTATCGAAACATTCATTTTGTTAATCATTTGAAAGTTCATTGACTAAAAAAAGAATCGAATTTAATAACAAAATGAGTGAGTGAGTGAGCGAGTGAGCGAGTGAGCGAGGGAGAGAGAGAGAGAGAGAGAGAGAGAGAGAGAGAGAGAGAGAGAGAGAGAGAGAGAGCAAACATATCTTAGGAATCACTAAACGAATAACTAAATGATAAGTCTGTAAAACAACACGAAATGCACTTTTAATCACATCAGACACACCAGTGATGGAAACACAACTTTTGGGAACTGGACTGAGAGTTCGAAAAATTAACGCTCAAAGCCTTCCTGGATATTTGCTTTTTACTAACGGAATACTGTTTTTTGACCATAATTTTGAAATCAATTTTAGCAAATTATATAACATTCATAAATAACTGAAAAAAGGTTTCCGACAAATAAGTATTTATTTACGGTTAAAGAAATTAAAGTATTTCCCAAAATTGAAAATCACTAAAAGTTTAGTTAATTCTGAGAAAATAACTTCTTTTCAATAATATTTATCAAAAAAATTAATTCCAGAATTTATATTAAATATAAAAAAAATAGTAATTCAATAATTTTATCGATTATTATAAGGAATTTAAAAGAAGTTATTTCTCAATAAATCTCTTATGAAATAAAGATTTTTGTTTTTTGAATTTTTTTTATTATATTTTTTATGATTTATGACTTTTTAGAAAATTTCGGTGAAATGTCTTTGTTATCAAATATCTTAAAATAAACTCTTTAAGTGTTATTTAAATTAATGATTGAATAGTAAAATGAAATAAAATGTCATATATTTAATGAGACGTTGAAAATAAGTTATAAATTATTGTATATATTATGTGAGAATATTTTTCTTTCGTATGAAAGCCATTGTCTTTCATCAGTCATATCAATGAATTGTTAAGAATAGCAGAAAAAAAGAAATCTATTGAAAGGTTGTGTCGCGTTTCGCTTTAATCCTCTGAAATGGCCTAGAGCACCAAAAATCTTATTCACTAAAAAAAGAAAAATCAATTTTCTTAACACTATTTCAAAAACGGTATAAAAATAATAAAATTTTTTAAAAAAGAATCCGATTTTCATTCATTCATTGATTGAAATACAGTAAACCTGTCATAACCAGAGGCTGTGAAACTATAATTTTGATGACTAGAACATCTAAAAATGTACACCAAATCATATGAGTAGAAATCTAGGAAATTTTCTGATTATTCAGAAAAGTTGATTGGCGTTCAGCACCCAATCCATATCTAATATGATTGCGTAAAAAACCCTTATTTTGTATCGAAGCGTCAAAACCCGCAAAACCTAATAATCGATGAAATATTAGTTTGATTTCATACAAAAAAAAGTTAAGTAAAACATTATTTGCCTTAAAATAAAATTCATATTTCATTGTCATTAAGGTCGACAACAATCCCTCAATGACTTCATTTTCCAATAATTTATAAAATATTTTTATATTTTTTTAAGCAAAACGTTATTATAATTGTGTTTAAATCTAATCGTTTTTAAAATTAATTGTTTTTGAAACGAGCAAAAACTGGTCCATTTCTCTCTCATATTTGAAAATATTAAAGAAATTGTGTTCAAAACGTCAAAAAACACTAAATTTAGATTATAATCGATTTTATTTTTGAGCTGACATTCATTCAACAGTTTATAATCCGATTATTATTGTAATTATCGAATAAATTTTTGTAAAAATAACATATTTTTCAGAATAACCTGAGTATTGAATCTATTGACTCTTAACTCAGAATTCAATTTAAAAGTTCGGAATTCAATCAAATTTTTCGGAAAATATTCAAACTTTTTATCTTTAATTCTAAATTAAATTTCATTAAAAAAATAAGTAAAGCCCTGAAATTTTCCGCTCTTTTCACCCAAACCTTAATTAGAAATATGAGAAATTCACACAAATCTACACAAATTTCTTATTTTTGATAACTTTATAAGATTTCAATATAAAAAAAATTAACACAAAATCTGATGAAAATCTAATTGGATTTCAGTTACGAAAAGAGTGAATCGAAATAAGTGTCAAAAAGTGTTAAATAAATTTTAATGAAAATTCAGTATAAATTCAAATAATGAATGAAATAAACATTTATTAAATAAAATGATCATATCATTGAAACCACTATTATTTGAGCATGATTATTTAAATAAAGACATTACAAGTGGTAATCACAATCTTATAAACTCACAGAATTCGAAATAGGTTCTCATAGTGATTGCAATGACCATGGTCACTAAAAAATTATTCTTTTATAATAAATTTGTTTGTTTTAAATCTTTAATTTAATTAAAAGATAAAACAAATCATAATTTTTAAAATAAATGTCGAAATTTTTATATATTATTATTATTATTATTATTATTATTATTATTATATATTAATATTTTGTAAATAAACTTCAAATTAAATATATAATTAATATGAAAAAAAAATCGGAAAACCAGTTCTCCACCATTTTTATGACATTTTTAGAAAATTCCCTTAAATTGTATTAATACAATTAGTGGTCATTTACTGATAATATTTTTTTTAATAATTTCTCTTTAAATAATCCTATTTATACGTCAACCCTTCGCTTTCAATTTGATAATTATTTTTGAATTATTAACAAAAGTAATGATTTGATTCTTAATAGTAAGTAAATGACAAAATTAAGTTGACAAGTTGAATCCTTTGAAAGCCTTAATAAACCAATTAAGAAATAAACTTAAAATATCTGTAATTTTAAAATATCTATTTAAACTTTAAAACTAAGTTTTAAAAGTTGGGGTTAAGTAATAAATATTTAATACGATTTCTTTTAGACGAATGACAACAATAGACTATAATTATTAATTGGAGAATGGTCAATTTCACTTATATATGAATGTCTCAGTTGGTGGTATCATTTGATAACATATAAGAACTAAGAGTTAAAAATGTTATAAATAATCCCTAAAATAGTTGTCTTAGCAGTGATGTGCAAAAAGCAAACGAGCTTGACACTTTATCTTCTTATCAGCTCTAATTGGATTCAAACTAAAATTGTGTCGATAAGGATGTATTCATTTATTTTTGTTGACATCTAAAGAATTCTTTCTGGAAATGTATTTATTTTGTTATGTTCTGTCAGATTGTCAGGTGCTCTTGGGTTGGGTTAGTCCCACTTTGTAGTCCCACTTTGAGTTCTATTGAAACGATAATTAGGAAATATTATTAAAATTACTCTAAAAGTATTGATGAAATGTTTGATAAGAAAAACTACTATTCGATGTCAAAGTAATCATCAGTTAATTTGACTTATTTTCACTAAATTCTAAAATTAGTTAAAAAAGTAATGAATAACTTTTGTTTAGTTGATTTTTCATCGATAAAGTTAATCGATAGTCTAATGCGGTTTTTCATCCAAAAAGTTGAGCAATACTTTCATACATTTTTCAATTTAGCTTTTTTTCAAAGAATATAATCTTATTATAGATATAATTCTATCGATAATTGTATTCAAAATATTTTTTTAATTATTGATTATTTCTAAAACAATTAAAGACTTATCGATGAAGTAATTTATATTTGACTGAAATTCTGTGCAGTTCTTCAAACTCTTATTCATAACGAAAATTAAATATTCAAAAGTTTTTGAGAGAAAAAAAACTAATTTAAAGTTAGAAAAACTTATTTATCAAAAATTCAAATCAAGTGGTGAAGCAATTTCTCAAAACATATATTTGTTTGAAATAAAGCAAATATTAACTAAAAAATACATTAAATTCAAGATTTAAAGCAATAAATTAATTGTGAAGACGTTGTGATACAAATGCTCTTAAAAAGTTGAGTTATTAAATAAATATCTTTTGAGTCAACATTTAATGCAATGAAATTCAAAAAATAGAAAATAAAATTTAGTGACTTTTGGCCAAAAATTATGCAAAAAAAGCGATTTTAGATAAAAAGCGTTTGAAATTGTTTTTTAGTTAAAAGAGAGAGAAATAAGAAAAATATTTGCGTCGATATATCCTATAATATAAACTAAAAATATAGTCAAATGTATTGCAAAATACACTTAAAAAATATGTGTCGAATACGAGTCTGTATTTGTATTGAATGCAAAAAAGGGACCGTTAGCTGAATAGACTGTTAAGCGCAACATATAAGCACTACAGCACTACAGAGTCCCGGTTAATAGGTTCGGCCCATCAGATCATGTTTTTTTATGGTTCACTAACCGCACCGCCGATTGAGTGAAGCAAAAGCATGTCAGCAATACCTGAGCCATCATTTGCCAGTACTCGACACAACAAATCAACAGCAAAAACAGTAGCGCTTAGACTTTCTGGTGAGGAATAGCCACTAGCCTTCCATTTCTCAGTTATGTTCTAATGTCTGTCCATTAATTCAATTGTCAGACAATAAGTGCATTCATTGTATTAATGCTGGAAATTAACTAAAGTGTGATTTTTAAAGAAAATTCATTTACCTTTGAATGAGTGCTTTTCATTAGAATATGTTTTATTTTCAAATCATTGACTGAAGATTTTCGGTGCGATTTTAGGAATTCTTTCAATTTCCGAAACTATTGACAACTTTTGGGCCACATTTTGACTCATTTCGTCCTTTTCTTCGTTTGTATTGTTTTTGCCAACGATTTTATATAACTGGAGAACTGATTTAAACATTAGTTGAAACAATGAAATCGTTTGCAATATTTCTTTTCTTCACATTTTGTTCATTCAATCATTTTCTGATATTTGCTCAAAACAACAACAATCAGGACAACCAAAAATCATTACCACTTCTTAATAGTACAGAAACGGAGGATCACCACAGAAATGGTAAGATTTATATCATATTTAAAATGTATTATAATTTTTTATTCGGTATCAGTCACTCAATCATTTAAATTAAGTTAATTATAAAATATTTTAATATAAAAGATATTTAAAGAAAAAGTTGAAAATATTCTAATCTTATGATAAGTTTAATATTCGCGATAATTAACTCATTTATAAATTACTCGTTTAATATATTATTCATATTTCATAACAAGAATTATAACTTAAAGTAATATATTATTCTTAATATTCAGGAAAAGTCAGATTCGATAATAAAAACAGAACCCAAAGAATATGTGTTTGAGTCAGATATCAATCAAAAGGAGAATATTTAGTTTAATCTGGAGTTAAGTTTAAAATTCTAATTATTGCTAATCAATAATAATATCTTTTTTATATTTTAAGTCTCTTTTCTTTAGTATTCATTGAATAAATCTTTTTCTATTGAAAAGACTATAAAATTGAATAAATAATTTTGAAACTAACGACAAGTCAATAGTTTTGTTAAGAGTTGACGGACTTGAACTTCAACATCAAATACATATCGAGAGTTAGGGCTCATTCACATTCTGTATGTATGGTATGTGCTGTCAATGAGTTCCGTATTATGAAAAACCTATTACATAATCAATCGTTTATTCACAATCTGCCTGTACTGTCAGTTGTGCTAGTTTAAAGTCGGCGTGAGTTCTCTCTCTCTCTCTCTCTCTCTCTCTCTCCCTCTCTCTCTCCCTCCCTCTCTCTCTCCCTCCCTCTCTCTCTCCCCAAAATGTAACGAATTCCAATTATATCAGATTTTTCACCTGAATATTTCACGAAATTATTTTTCTTTAAAACTTTAATATAATGAATAAACTGTTCTTTTTATTGAATCCGAAAAATAACTCGATGTTCAGTGATCTTATTATTCATTGATGTTATTCGATGTTATTCGATGTTATTCGATGTTATTCGATGTTATTCTTGTTCATTTGCCATCAAATATTCTTCATTAACTCTAAACTAATTTATAGTTTTCGAAAAATTCTGGAGTTTTTCTCTTCTCGTGTATCCATTTTTAAAGGGTTAGGTATAGAGTTAGGTATAGCGAAGCAGTAAATTTGATTTTTCTGTTATATTGAGATATGCTCCAGGCATTTATGAGAGGAGTTTTGATTTTATTTCAACTCTTCTTATAAATGAGGGGAGAGAGAGAGAGAGAGAGAGAGAGAGAGAGAGAGAGAGAGAGAGAGAGAGAGAGAGTGAGAGAGAGAGAGAGAGAGAGAGAGAGAGAGAGAGATTTTCTTTGAAATTATAATTAACATAAAATTCCTTCTAATTCTCGTTCCTATAATTTATGTGAACTTCACCTAAATTTCAATAAAATGAGAGCCATTTAAGACCATTTCTCAGTTTTTCAATAGAAATATAACATAATTTTTTTAATAATTTATAGCATAAAATCAATCGATTGCACGAATAGTTGTCCAATCAATTAGGATTAGAACTAAATATTTTCAAATTCTGTCTTTTCATTCATTAGTTTCTTTAAAATTCATTCAATCAATTAATTATTCAAAAATAAATAACAAAAACCAATGAATTTACAAACGCTTTCATTCATATATTTTGAATAATTTATAAAAATTCATAAATTCATAGTTTTTCTTATTCTGAACTAATCTTTTATTAATAACTCTTTTTTTGGAAGAAATGAATGAGAAATGAATTTAGAAATTTATAGTTCCTTTGAATACATCACAAAATCATTAATAATATGAAAAATTAGGGGAAAAACAAAAACTTTTTCCATAAAATGAATTTTATAAATATTTTGTGGAAAATATTTGTTTAAAAAAAGACAAAAGTATTCAAAACTAAAAAATTGAAAAATTTTCAAAATATTTTAAGTAATTTTAAGTTCATATCTGTTGTTATGTTATTCCAAATAAAATTAGAAATTTTTTCTTTTGTTTCTTTAGTTGAATTGATAATAAACTTATTTGAGTTTTACAAGAGTTTAGTTCCGCTTAAAAATAATAGTTTTGAATTTTGTTAAATATTTTTGGCAAAGAAATAGTTGTCTCAATCAATGAAATAGTTTATCAATCATTCATACGAATGTCAAACAAATATTTTGTTAATATAATCATTTTTGCCATTTTTTCGAGACAGAGATCTGGTAATCATAGGAACTGTTCGTCTTTAAATAACAGGTTGAGATAAACCACTTACTTTATTGAATTTTTTTCCGTTTGAAAAAAATATAATTAAAAGAAAAAATAAATTATTGACTGTTTTATTGCATATTAGAAATTCAGTCAAAGTCAAGGCACAGGTTTTTACTTTAGAAAAGAGCCCTAAACTCAATATAAATTGCCGGTGCCTTCAACTGGCCTTTCAATAAATAGTCAGATAAGAGTAGAGCTGACGATAATTTAGGAACTGATTCACGAAAACGTATTACACATTGAAAAATACTAGTGATTATACAAATCAAAAATGGTATTCGTGTTTGACTTTTGAACTTTTGTCTAAAAAACTCCTTTTAATCATATAATCTGTACTTAAAAATACTGTAATATGTGTTGAATAATATATAAATTGCAGCCAAATCTAAGTCAAGTGCATTAGAAAGAGATGTCTATTGCATTATTTTGGCTGATATTTCTCTGGAGGGCCTCCACTCGAACACCAGAAATAGTGTTACATAAAAGAGAGGAAAAAATCGGTAAAATGTTTGAGACATGATTTAAGTCAAACTCAATATAAGATCGGTTTTTAAAAACATCAAAAGTAGTTATCAATAAATGTTAAAGAATTCATCGCTTCTTATATTATTATAAAACATTAAATTTGATGAGAGGTTAGGAGGCTTTCCATATGAAAATAACGGTCTGAATGGGGTTTGTATCCATTGGCCTGACATGTGGTGTGCCATTTGTGCCAATTTTCTATTTTGAATTTTTTATTCTCAATCCTTAAATTCGGTGTTCAGTTGTGCCAAAACAAATTATATCACATATAAGACATGATGTGATGCCAGTCCTCTCTTTCTTTCTGTAATTTTGTAATTTTGAAGTCTGACTCAAATTCATGAAAAACTCAATTTTCTGCTCAATTCTCATTTCTTAACACAAAGAATATAATATCTAATCTTTAACTCTATAACAGTCTAAAACTCTAAAAATATTCTCAATATCTTAACGTCTTTTGCTATTTGTGTCATCTTTTTTGTCAATTTTTTTTTCATTAATTTTTTCATTCAATTTCGTTGAATTGTTTGCGAAAACATTTGACTCTTGAATTAGATTTTGAATTCAGGATTTGAATGAAAACTTTTGTTAAATGTTTGCCATTAAAACAATTTCTTTTTGAATATCAATCGCTTTTCAAACAATAATCGATTTTATATATAACTATAAATTAATTTCAGAAATTCATTGTATTCTCAGTTCGAAAGGTTTTTGACTTAAAAACGATCTCTTATTTAAAGTTATTTTTATTCACAACTAATAAAACATAAAAATTTCATTCAGGATCTCAATGTCAGGACTGATCCTTAAGTTCAAAATGTAAAGACACTAATTTCATATAATTAGAAGTTTTGTAAATTTTTAATTAAAAAATAAGAAAAAAAACGATAAAAATCTAAAATAGAAATAAAATGACATAAAACCACAATCGATGGCAGAAGAGTATACAAACTATGCTCTCATAACAATTATCTTGCAATTGGATCCGAAACACTCAATAATGACAGCACTACTTAAAAGTTTTGACATCCCTTTACTAATTTATTAGTCATTCTTCTTATTAAATGGTTTATCGCATTTGGAAAAAATATTACACAAAACTAATAACAACTAATTGTTTGAATTTTATTCAAAATTTGTAAAAAAGAAAATTTTTGGAATTCATTTCTTAACCGATAAAACACTAATTATAACATCAAATAAATAATTGGGTGCACTATAGCTCCCAAACACTAATTCCTGGTTCTAATTGTCATTCTTTTGAATGTTTTGCAATAAATAAAAAGAGAAATAAGTTTATCATAGAATAAAAGTTCATTACTATCGGTCTCTTCGTCTCTAAAGAATGTCTTTAAAACTCACTTATAAATAGGTTTTGAAGACGTTTTTATATTTTTTTATAAACTTATTATTAAATAAAAAAAAAATCCAATTCAGAGAATAAGAAAATAAAATTATTGCAAATTATAGACTAAAAACAGTTAAACAATAATTTAGTTTTGAACTAAAGCTTTAATATTTTAAAGGAGAGATAAAAATACTCTTATTTAGTGTCAAAGTTTGTGTTCATTCGCCTCAAAATTATTAAATCTATTATTGAATTTCATAATTCTTGTGTTGTTTTAGAATATTTGGCTTAAAAAGACTAATAAATAATTTTCTATTAATTTTAGGTTAGAGTAGAAAACAATGTAAACATAATTTACACACAAATAACTTAAGGCTATGTTTTACTTCTTCGTCGGTATATTTCCCAAACCATTCACTCAAACGTTTTATTTTTTGAGCCAATGCTTAACGAATATATTCAGAAATAGTTTATTCAGGAAAAAAGCAAATTAGTGTTCAGCCTTTCGTGCATTTCGCGCACATTTTGATTCATTGCCCATAACTATAACGGTATGGCATTTGAGTCAAATATTGGCCAATAAGACGGGCTGTCGATTAACCCGTCTTTTCTCTCGTATGATAATTATGTATTGTCCCAAATATTGGTGAACACACCATTGCTAGTGCTATACCAGTAAATAAGTACATAAACGTTTATTTACGGACCACCAATCCTTCCGATCTGATTGACATTGAAATTCTCTGTTAAATATGGTTTCAACTGAACAACAAAATCATTTACTTTTTCTTTAGGGCGAGAATTAAATATTTGGGCGACTCTTGAGTACCGTTTTTGCAATCAATTATTTCAATATACTTATAGACGATTAGCAAAAACTAGAATATTATGTAAAATGGATTGTATTTTAAGCGAAGCCTTTCTATGGATGAATGAGTAAATAAGTCGATGTCTTCACACTTAGTCTCTCTCTCTCTCTCTCTCTCTCTCTCTCTCTCTCTCTCTCTCTCTCTCTCTCACTCTCTCTCTCTCTCTCTCTCTCTCTCTCTCTACAGTTTTTAATTATGTATTTATTAAATGAGTTGTGAATCGTCTCAACTATAGTTTATGCAATAATTTGAGTCAATTTTCGCGAACATTAGATTAGAAGTCATTACAATATTTACTTATTTTCAAAATAACCGAAAAGTCATTAGAATTATAAACAGTTTAAGAGATGTGTGACTAAAACGCTTTAAATTTCATTAACTCAATAATTATGAAACTAATTATCGGACACTTTGACAGGTCTGCCCTCACAGACCACATACTCGCCAACCAAAGCTCAGTTTACAAACTCTGGATTCGTTCCGATCGCAAAGCCATTGATAGCAAAACTTCCGGAGAGATATGACAGCACACAAACTGCGACCAGTGATCAGCAACAGGTAGACCCCAGTCCTGTACTAACAAGAATGGGATACACTAATAACCAAGACTATGAAATGCCCGGCTATGGTTTAACAAATTATAACTATAATAACAATCAAAACAATAATAACTATAACCCGTCCGCATATTATGACCAACGGAACTCTTTGTTCAATAATATAAAACAGGATCAGCTCAGCGCCGACTCAGCACAAGAGTCTAGTGTTGCCCAACAGTCATATGACCAAAATCTAAGATTTGGCGATCGTTACACTCGGCCAACAAATACCGGTTCTGAAGAGTACTCATCAGAAGGACAGTCATCGGCGGATGCGAGTCGTCAGAACTTTTACAAACAATTGAGTGGTGACGTAGAGGTCGCAAAATTCCTCAAATCGTCCGCTACTGAATCCAATGAGGAGTTGTCTTCACCCGACCCGACAGAATCGTCTGATTCCGATTCAGAATTCCCACAAAATGGGCAAAAATATGGTGGACTCTCTGATGAACAGCAGTTTATTTCCCCCGAAATGGCCCAACAATTGTTCAAAGCTTATGGACAAAATCAAGAGATGTCCGGAAACTCATTAAATGACAATCAATTACCACAAACAAATTCTGCTTCAGATAATGAGATTCAATCTCTTCTGAGTCAATTGTCTCAATCTTCGATGTCTTCACTGCCAACTAATTTACAACAGAAAACTCCGGCCGAACTAATATCCCAATCGGAGCAATTCTTTTCACCAGAATTTCTGAAACAATTTGCAGCTAATTATGGATCGGGGGCTCAATCGGCCGCACAATTAAATACTCAAATGGGCTCTCAATTCGGTTCTCAATTTCCCTCACAATTGACTTCACAAATGAATTCACAAATTGGTTCACAAATGAATCAACAAATGGCGACAATGGGTTCACAACTCTCTCATCAAATGTCGAACGCAAATGGTTTACCTCTTAATGGACTTCAAAACTTCTCCCCCGCACCAGAAGGCAGTCAATTGCCGGCACCCCCAGGATATAAACATGTGGGTTTTATCACAATTCCTGCGGGCACTGCCAATGTTCCTAGTATGATGAGTCCGGGCGGTCTTCCCATCATCCGTCCGATGCCAATGATGTCAGCACAAGCATCACCTGACACTTCAGGAAGATTACCCCTTGGAATGACACAAAAACATTTACAACAATTTCACGATCAGTCAAAGAAAAATCAAGAGAAACAAACTTCAGAATCAAAGCCGAGACGCACTTTCTTGAGTCGATTGAATCCCTTCAATATGTTAAGACGTTTGAGACAACGGCGCGAAAGACGACAAACCAGTGATTTGAACCCTCAGTCTTCTAACAGTGACTTCTCTCGAATGTCAACAAATGGTATTTACGGAATGTCTCCAATGATGAGCAGTAATTACGGCAGTATGAGTGGATTGGGAGGAATGTCCGGTTTAGGCGGAATGTACGCCAGTATGAGTGGTCCGTCACCTGTCATGACAGGAATGCCAAGTTTTTCCAATGGAATGAATGGAATGAGTGGAATGAGTGGAATGAGTCCCTATTCCAGTGGATTTTCATATGGCGGAGGATATCCTTCGAGTTTCGGAAATTACATGTCTTCAGGTTCTAAAGACAGTTCCAGTAGCTTAATGTCGAGTGCCTCAGACGGCACTGCCTCGAGTATGTCAATGCCAATGATGGTGCCATACAGTCAAATGGGAAGCTATTCACAAATGGCACCGATGGCTGCTATGCCTTCAATGGGAGGTATGCCTGTAATGGGAGCCATGGGTCAAATGCCGTACGCTTTTATGCCTCAGTCGTCGCAGTCATCACAAACACAAACATCACAAGAAGATTCATCACAACAGGAGACTAACCCGAACCAATTGCCGGGTGGTCTCAACCTCTCTGACCTCCTAAAGGATGAGGAGGACGAAGAGCCCTCTCGTTTCAGGCGTTTCCTCAGTTACTTAAATCCGGTTAATCTTTTCAAAAGACTTCGCGACAGAAACAATACCGAAGACGAAAGGAAAAGGTTTGGAAGATATCGACGACACATAACAGACACAGATTTCGATGAGCGGTCTTTTGTTCACTTTCCTCAAAGTGAGTCTAATCCAAGTGAGTCGCGAGTCTTCTTCCTTAAAAGATCCGGTCGGAAGTCAAGAATGAGATTTCCTCGAAATGACGACTCAGACATCAATTCATTCAACGAAACGGTAGAACAGGATTTGGACAAAAAAGATGAGAAATTAGACTCTGCGGATACTGGACTTCATCCACTCTCTGACCACAATTCAGATGAAAGTATAAATCGAAGAAATCGATACAATTATCGACGAAATCGAAGACCACATCAGAGGACACACTTCGCTGAGAGCAGAGTTTTAGGTCTAATGGGAAGCGGGAACTTCGAAGTGATACGCGGCGGTACTTTCAGACCAGAAGAGACGTCAACCCTTCCGAGTGAAGACCACGATCGGGCTCTCTATGATAGTGAAAGTAGTGGTAATGTGTTTTCTCCGATCGAAGACGAATACTTTGAGTCGGGTCCTGAAGTGTTAGGTTTTCAGGGGTTCAACGGTTTTGGCTCAATGTATAACTCTTTGTCCGCAACAAATAAAATCCCGACAATCGATAAAAGGAGAGACGAACTGATCGGTAGTATTGAAAATCCATCCCTGACTACACAGGAACTGAAGGCCACGTCTTGAGAATAGTTTTTAAATTTTAGTCAATTTATTATATTTTAATATAAAATCAATTAATAATTAATTGTATTTTGAAAAGTATTGCAAAAGTGTTAACAAAATTAATTAATAATTTGTTCGGAAATGTTTTAATCGCTTTAGAAATGACTGTCATTTGAATACATTTTCACACTTAATATGATTTCAATTTCACATAAACTATAAAATTATGATTTAAGGAAAAAATGAAAATTTGAATAACTTTAACAGAAAACACAAACAAAATTTTCAAAACATAACCTTGGAATAAACAATAGCAATTAGCAAATCAATTAGCAAGCAACATTAGCAAAGATAATATAACTTTCTGATACTTTTGGCGCCACCGAATCACTGCTTTATTTTGATTGGTTCTAATCTTTAAATGTCTTTAATTGTCGGCCAATAAGAGAAGTGTTGTCACAAAACACGTGTTTTTGTTGTTTACCTTTTTTTAATCGCTTTATTTGTTGTGATTAATACGGAAAACTCTGTTTTACGTAAATATAATTTAATTTTATTATTAAATACAATGTGTTTAAGAGTTCACTGTTCAATACCAGTGCCAGTAATAAAATGCCAGTGAAGACAACTTTTTATCCTTTTGCTGTCTATTGATAAAACGATAATAATCTAGTAAAATTAATGATCTGTTTTCTCTCATGTGATCTAATGTCTCATTTGATTTGTTCGTCTCATTAAATAACTCTAATTATTATTATTATTATTATTATTATAATTATTATCAATCGCTTCAATCATTTCCACCCATTAATTGTCGGTTTATATTACTATTTCTTTCGCATTGAAGACAAATAATTGTTTGTTTTAAATGAAAAAAATTAATATTTTATCGATTTTTATCGTTTTCAATGTTTTGATCAAATAATGTCTACAAATATTTTTCATTTTAAAAAACAAAACAATTTTTATTAATTATGTTTTTTTGGTCTCCACTTGTTTTGTATATTATTTAATGAATAATTTTAATTAAAGGAAGAAAAAACAGTTTATTTGAAGAGTTTAATGATTTTTATTTATTGTTTATTATTATTAAATTAAGTCATAATTTAAGAAAATATGAACAAAACTAAAGACAAGTTTAATAAGTCTTTAGTCTTAGGCGACAGTAAATGGTTTGACAGATATCTGGAAATCTGTAAAAATATTTATAATACGGGAAGCGATGAAAACGATCTCTATTTGGATATTCTTAAGGACTTATATAATGATATGATTGAAGACAATATTGTCATTCATTTACTCTCACTTCTGGAACAAATGGTTCCACTTTTTGATAATATCGATAAGTAAGTCAATTATCAATTGTTTTTATAATCAATTTTCTAATTATTTTATTCTTTTATTAGTAATTTATATATCTTTTGATGACTTAATCCAAATATATAATAGTTTTGTTAATAAATTGTTTAAAAATATAGATTTCCATAAAATGAAACACTTGTCTGACCTCATAATCAAAATAATATTATAATTCAATAATTGAGTTCCGCTCTTAATTTACTCTCAAATAATAAAGGAATGCCTTAAAATTGTACTGAAGAGCACTTGTCTTAAGAGTCCTGAGACAATTTCTAATTTTTTCCATTAGCTAGTTTCTTTTAATGATTTCAATTTTCTTAAGTTTAAATAATTAATGTTTTGAATATTAATGAATTTAGTCGATCAATGTTTGCAAGTTTTGTTGTTGTGGTTGAACTCAGTTCTGATTATTTTCTAATGCAGTAAAATGTAGTTTTGGGGTCAAGTCTTTGATAAGAAGAGCCGTTCTTTAAAATGAGTCAAAGTTTAGAAATATGTCTGAAATACATAAATATTAATATAAGCTATAAATGCAATTAATTGTGTTATCAATCATTTGATAAGAAGAGAAAAATTGTGTTTTTTTTACTAAATTTTTAGATTCGTTTTATTGAATAAATTGTCTGTTAATGTAATGTAATGGTATGTAATGACTACTCAGACCACTGGATATCTTGACTTTGACCTCAATCGTTACAAACAATTTGGACCAATTTTTTCGCTAAAATATCAGTTATGAATAGTGAGGAAAAAAATCTATAACTGATGGATGACTTTAAACCTGTAATATTATGTGATATTATTATTATTATTATTATTTATTTTTCATTGAAAAAAACCATTGAACTCCTCTTTACTTATGGCCTGCAATACATCATTGAATGCCTCCTTTTTCATGAATAGTTTTGGCCAAACCTTGAGAGCAATTAATAAAAATCAGATGAAAATTGTTTGACTTCTTATTCAAGTTTTAAATAAAAAGAATTGCAATCAAATGCTCTGATTTTAGAAAATTACATTTTTGTGGGAACTTCTTATCTGACTCTCTCTTAGCCCCAGAAAAATGAGTTTTTGTTTTCTAAAGAAAACCAGACTTTTGATGAAAAATTACTCAATTCTTAAAACCATTGAATTCTATTAAAAGGGTTTTGAAAAACATTTAAATAATAAATTATAAAATAGAGAACACGTTTTGAAAAATTTAAAATAAATCACTTTTTTTGTGGCATTAATTTTATTCTTAAAATAAAAAGTTTTTATTCAATTTCGATGACAACTCTGCGAAACGGCTGACATTAATACGAAAGTTTCCCAAAAAATTGTTTTTATCAGTCCTTCGAAGTGAGTAATTATTTCGTTGTTTCTCTAAATCGTCTCTGAATTCAAGTGTCAAATAATTTTGGAAAAAATTAAATAATGATTAAAATAAATGGTTTTAAATATTTCGCACTTATTTCTCACTCTATTAAACACAATTTTTGATTAATTTGTTGTCACAATTGTTGTCACAATTTCTCTTCAGTCTCTTTAAAGGCTAACCTTTTTTTAAAAGATTCATAATTGTGTTGAGCGGAACTCTTTGTCCTTATAATGAATTTCAAAATGAGCTGAAAGAAGGGCTTCCAAATTGATTTTGAATATCCATTTAGTTTTTGTCTATAAATTATTTTTTGATTGTCTTTTATATTTTAGAGTCGAGCAAACGGTTGGTTCACTGATCAGCATATTTGCTAGTTCTCATAAGTCTGATTGGATTCGCCAAAAGTACTTAATCACAACAACTGTCATAATTACCTATCACTCAGAAATGGTACTAAACTTTTATTCTTCAATTAATTATTTCATTAAGTATTCAAATCACAAACCATTTTCTATTATTTTCCGATTAGTTCTCCATTTATGCCATTCATTCAAATTGTTTGAAGATTTGAGTCAAACAATAAATTCTCAAATTGTTTTTAATGACTTTTTATTCATTCCATCAGTTCTTCACTCGATTAACATTTGCTCAGATTTTTATTTATTTTACATTTCTTTCATTCTTTTATGGTATTAAGTGAAGGGCAGCCAATGGTAACAATAATTATCAGGTTTTGGTCATTCAAAAAAAGCTGTCAAACTCTCATTTATTCCACACAAAACCTAAATATAATTTAATAGACTTTTTGCAAAAATTAGATATTTTTTTGTAAACAAATAACCATGCTCAATTAAATTTTTATTCAAAGAAATACAACTTTTTATTAATGA
>JAQIXI010000240.1:0-29304 GCA_034700165.1 Galumnidae sp. Gr-Ori-00277 | reverse complement strand
TTTTTGACGTTTTAACGCAATTTTGTTGTGTTTTCTGTTACTTTTCTTAACAAGTACAGCTATCTTTTGGATTTTTCACTAATTTTTTCCTGATTTTTCAATAATTTAGGCAAAAATCGAGGGGGGTCCTCTCGCGCTCATCCCAGGGGAGTATTTTGCCGATTTTTCGGCTCCAGGGGGGGTATTTTGGAATATTTGCCATTTGCCATTGCTATTTGCCATCCCTGGTCTTTAGAAGTATTTGACTAAACATTTAATTCAAAATTTATAGAAAGAAAATCATTTAATTATTTTTCGAAGAATTGAAATACTGTTAAATGTTTATCAAATCATTTGACACTAATTTTCTAAATTCACTTTAAATTTAGTGAAATATTATTTTGAAAAAATATTACATAATTTCATAGAATATAATTTTTTGCCGAAAATATCAATTAAGAAATGATCGGAAAATATAGGCATTACTTTAGTTCAGTTACTATAATAAAAAGACTGACCAAAGATTAAGAATAATATCTGTAAAAGTATAAAGAATTTCCAATAATTTGTTTAATAAATTAATTTAAAAATATTTTGTAAATAAAATTTTAATAGAATTGAAATCAAATGAATAATATTTTCTGTGAAATAGTAATCAGTTATGAAATTTATTTCTTTTTTTTGTCGGCCAACCATTTGTGCCGAAGAATATCATATGAAGTGATTCTTTTTGAGGAGTCGGATACAAAACATTTGTCCAACAATTGTTTGCAGTCAGGATTGAACTGAAATTTAGTTGAGTATTGATTCCACTGATCCTCAACTGTTTGATCACTTTTTGGATCGAAAGGATTTTGTTTGTGTAAACACCAGCAGACAATTGTAGCCCAACTCCAGACATCAACAGTGGAGGGGTCGTAGTCTTGTTTGAGAGCATCGGGTGGTAAGTGATCTAATTTTGAAATATCTTTCGGGCGAAAGGGTTTCGCTTTTGGCTGAGTTATCACTTGTTGTGATTCTTCGTTCCAGAAGAGGATGGAAAGGCCAAAACCAACTAATTTGATGTCAAATTTTTTATCAAATATGATGTGTTCTGTCCGTATGTTTCTGTGAGCGATACCCAACACCTGAAGGCAATCAATAGCTTCCGCCAATTGTTTTGACCACTTTTTGGCGTCAAATTCAGTGATCGTGTCTTTGGTTTTGATTCTTGTGTATAACGAAAGAGTCAAAAACTGTTCCATAAATATATAGACTTTTGGCGGACACTGAAATATTTCAAACACTTTTGCGAAGTAAACAGATTTCGATGCTTTTTGTCCGTCTTCTCCGTGTTTACCAATGAATCGCATAATTTTCAGGGAATGTGTTGTCAAGTGGTTTGAATATGCCCCTGGTATTCTGTCTAAGAGAAAAAGTTTCACACAAATGGGAGTCTCCTCTTTCTTTCGGTTGGCTTTAAATAGGTTTGAGAAATACCCGGAAGCAATACTTTCGTTTCGATGGATTACATAACCACTTTTCTCTATTTGGATCTCATCAGTGATAGCCTTTGCGCCCAACATTTTTGCAAAAGTCTTCACATTTTCACTTCTTTTAGTTTTTCTTTCCTCTAATTCTCTGTTCTTCTGTTCCTTCTTTTGTTTTTTCATTTCTTCTTTCTTTTGATCCTTTGGTGACTTCATTGGCAACACTTTCTTTTCTTTGCTTTTTTGCTTTTCTATACTTTTCTGGTCATCACTTTCACTGGAAGTTTCTTTGTCCTCATTCTTCTTCTCTTCCTTCGGTGTCTTCCCTGTCGACACATCCTTTCCTTCGCTCTTTTGTGCTTTTTTCTTGTCTTCATTTGACTCATTTGAAGCCTTTTTCTCTTCATCGGAAGTATTTGTCGTAATTAACTCTTCTTTGTTCTCATTTTTCTTTTCTTCTTCCGGTGGTTTCTCTTCGTCTGACATTCTTTTCAAAGATTACTAAACGAGAGATCAAACGTTTCTTTTGGTTTAAAATTCAAATACTTTTAAATTATTTCAAATAATTGTTTTATATATAGATTTAAAATCTTAAATATAACCGAAAAATTGCGCGAAATTTAAACAATTATTGTTTTATCAAATATTTGATTACAATTTAAAAAAAGTTAAATATTATATAAATGGAAGCGATTGAATCAATTGAATTATTTTTATCACAAATCAGACCATTTGTAAAATCAATGGTTTTTATAATGACTTCGATCTCAGTTCTAATGGTTTCAATAATTTTATTCAATACTTTTTTCGGTATTAAATCTTATTTAAGTGGAGACGAGAAATGGATTTTTTGTGTCAATTCTATTGCTTCGGTTTTTATTCTAATCCGATTGGTTTGGGATCTTCACTACCACTCTATTGGTCGCAATATAAGAGAAAACCTTTCCTTCAATTTAAGTCTCTTTTCGGTTATAATATTATTTGATTTGATTTTAATAACGCGAATAATATTTGTTGATTACCCAAAAAAAGGTCATTTTTTCTAAAAGTGAATTCAATTTAAAAATTATTTTTTGATCTTTAGGTATAACTTTTGGTTGTTTTCAGTTCACGATTTTATCTTTTATTCGACTCTTCTTTGAATTATTGGTATTAATGGCTGTAAAGATCGCAAAACTTTAAATTTGAAATAAGAAATGATTTTTTATTTAATTTTTAGTCATTTTATTCGCTAATTATAAAAATTAGACAAAAATTAATGATTTGATTTCATTAAAAAATTTGAATATCAATTGAAAATAAGTGAAAAACATTCAATAATTTAGGTTTAGGTCAGACTTAGATCAATGCACTGATACTCAGAACAGTTAGAATTGCACACAAATTAAAAGCGTTTGCATTTGGGTTAAGACTTGGTTTGACTTCTAAACTCAAAGAAACACCGATTTTAACATAATTTTAGGCAAAATTAAAATTTAAGTATATTTTAGTTAACAATAAATACATTCTTTGGTTTTGTCACTGACTACACGTTTATCTTAAGAGCTCTTCTGTTTCCCAACGATTCAAAACTTTGACACAAATTTGGTTTAAATATAATCAAATAAACTCAGAAAAACTGATCAAACATTTGGTATAAATGTATCGATAATAAAGTGATGACTAAATGAAGTCATAATCGCAAACACAATGCAATCGTTCACCAAAAAAGGCACGACTTTTAGGTTATATCCAAACCAAATGATGATAAACCAAATCCAAGATATCCACGATTCCGGGCGTCGATATCATATGAAAAGTGTTACATATAAGTAGGCATTTCCTGTCCGGTCAAAAGTCGGAACATTGAAGTCGGCATTGTTTTCATCAAAATCTGAAATTAGGTTTCATTTAAATTATTTAAATTTAATGAAAACAACTGAGGAATACCTCTCCTACAGAAGTGGCCAATAAGTTGACAATACGGTCGTGAGGCACCGCTACAACCTATTAATGAGGACAACATTTAGTGTTAATACTCAAAATGCCTTCAAATAAAGTTATTCGTTGACTAACACTCTGTCCATTGATTTCAATAATTCTATGGCCGACTCTAACCCCTCCTCTCTCGGCAATACCTCCGCGTAAAAGACTACAAATCTTAAGAGTCAATCATTAAAAAGTTATTTAAAAAGTAATTAAGTGACGAACCACTCCATTTTGAACACTAAATCCCAACTGATATTTAGTGTCGGGGCGTTTAATCTTCACTTCGACAACTGGAGGACAGGGAACGACTGTGAACTTCACTACCGTTTGATTTTTTGTATTCTAATCATAAAAAAAGACAAATTAAAGAAGATTTACTTGACATCCAATATATACCTTAACATAATTCTGACAGGTCGATAGGGGAAGGCCTACAAGACTGACACCATTTATAGCAATTATTTGGTCACCAATATTTAGTTGACCGCAACGAGCACTGGGTCCCTGTTGTGCCATATTTGCGATAACAACAGTTGGCAACATTGAGCCCCAACCGGACTCAACGATAACCATTCCTAATATTTCTCCCTTTTGTTTTGGAACGATTACCTAAAATAACAATCATTTTAATTCAATTCTTAAATCAAATAATTAAAAGTTTTACTTCTTTTTGTTTTTCCTTTTTGGCGAACATTTCCAATTCATTTCCGAAAATTTCCTGGGAATTTAAGACTTCCTGGTAATCCATTTCTTTAACAAAACTACTGTCTTCAATGCCATTAGCCTTTAAGAACTCCATATACGCCACTTGAAAGGCTTGTCCTATAGATTGGGCAATAAATTGGGCCTCTTCTGACTCAAAGACGTGACAAATCATTTTTGGAATTCTTTTAATACTCGATTCAGAGCTCTCATCCATAGGATTAAGAATACGTCTTCTGGCCATTAGTACTAATAAATCTCCGATGTCTGCAATATATGATATGGTGCGCAAAGAGTGGTCCATCATTATCTCCTATAAGTTCCAAAATAAGTCAATTCAAAGACATATAAAAAACATTTTAAAAATATAAACAAACCTTTAAATCTGTGTTGAGAACCATAATCTTTTCCGTTGATATGAAAAGATCGACATCAGTGCTCGGCTGTGTCTCTCCTTCTGGTGCCTGAAGTGATAATTCAATTAAAATTTAAAATTAAACTAAATTATGATTAATACAAATATTAATATGAAATACAAGGACTCACCAAAGTCTTAGGAAAAGCAATAAAACAATTAGAAAATGTTTTAATTAAATTTAATCAAAAATTTAAATTAAATAAAACTAATTTAAACTTACAACTAATTTAAAAATTTTAAATTAATTGTGACATAGATTTAAATAAAAAAAGCGTACTTTAATTCTAGAGACGGCCTCTTCTGCCTGCATCATTCGAGTGGCTTTTGTGGGCTGACCCTCACATACTAATTGAGTTGATCCCAAATAACGCGCCCGAAAAAGAACGCCTTCAATAAGAACTGACGGGTCGTGAAATAGAACTGAAATCAAAATTTAAAAAAAAACTATTATTAAAAGAAACAAAAAATATGGAAATGAAAACTCACATACATTTCATCAAATGAGCAAAAAATAGAAAAAGAGTCGATCAGAAAAAGAAAACAATTGAACACTAATTAAAACAATACATACCCTCTCGAGTGGCGTTCGAACGCTTCGTTTGACTCTAAAGATAATGAAATTGATTTTTCAGTTTTATATATAAAGTGCTTAAAATCTATTCATTAGTTTTAGTCAGAAAATTATATCAAATAGTTTAGTGCCGTTTGTTATGTGATTTCTTTAAGACATGAGTGAATTGAATTGCATTTTGAAACAATTATTTTGATTTAAGAGTGAAAGTGAAAACTCTGAAACCAATTGAGGTTTAGTGGCATTTGATAATACCTGTTCTTCACAACTGTTTTCAATTCTAATGTAGTCATTGTTTCGTGAATTCAGTTTAAAAAGCGATGACATAGAACTCAATTTAGAGTTAATTCGTTCCTAAAAATAAGCATTAATTTGACTCAAAAGACAAAATATATATTACATAAACCTTAGACTTCGAACATTTCAACTAATGTTTAAGAATTATTAAAATAAGTTTTCAAATATTAATCAGAAAAATATTGAAAATTATTTCATTTCATTAGTTTATTGACTAAATTTTAGAAATTTAATGAACACTCTTTTTATTAATTTGAGAATTGAAAGCATCAAAAGTGAAGTTCGATATGTCTGGCCTTTGACTTTAAAGTAAACATCTGTCAGATATTTAGTATATTTCACTCTTCACGCTATCATTAATTAAATAAAACACAAAACGAATGACAAAATTGAAAAATAAATTAATGAAAGCAATAAATGAATTAAAATAATTATTTATATATGATATATAAAAATAAATGATTTTTTTAACACTTTTTCATTTTCTTAATGAAAAAAAATTAAATGAAATTTGAGACTCACTTTGTCTTCAAAAAATCCTCGATCATCAGATCGTTGTGCGCCTAACAATCTATCGGTTTCCTGGTCTGTATCACAGTCTAAGAGCCAAACATATAGACATAAGTGAATCATTTGTGAAAGTGTGGCTAACCTTCTTCGTGATGTCGTGAAATATTAGTCTCGCAATTAGTCGAGTCATCGGTATTAGCATTGATTGAGTTCTTGTCATTCACTTCATTATTTCTAAATAAGTAAATTGTTATTAATTAGAACTAAATCCAGTAAAATGTGAATACAAACCTTGGAATCCAAATCGATTCATGCGATTGATTTGTGTCGCAATTATTTACTTCATTTAAATCTCTATTTTTTCGGTCAATTTTTTGGTCGTTTCCTTCAATGGATTGAATTTCATTTTTAGTCGAATAGTTTTGACGTTCAGAAGATTCGTTGACTGAGAAAATAATTTTAATTAAAAAAACAAATTTTAAAAAAATTATTAAAACAAACTGTAAGGGGAGAGGTTGAGAGAAGTGCTGTTTTTCTGGGATTTACTACTTTTATTTGAATCCGAATAATCCATTGAAATGTCCGAAAGTTTATCGTTTCGCTTCAATTTGGCTCTAAGTTTGGATACGAGTTCTTCTTCAAGTTTTTCACAAATTTGTTTCTTATTGAAGGATAAATTAATAGGAGAATCAATATTTTGGTCGTCTTCGAGTTCATTGTCACTGGAGGGAACTCCACTTGAAAGACCGTCTTCGAGAACAGGCATTGCAACGATTTTATTATTTGAAAGTAAACTTCCTTCTAATGAAAGTTCGCTTTCAATTTCATTTGAGTCACAGTCAGTGATATCCGGAGAGAGTGTAAAATTGCGATCTCTTTCTCCGAGTCTATCCGCTACTTCTCGTTCAGGTTCTGTGTCAGCACAGGTACTAACGGGTGACCTATCATTTGAAACGATTTCACTAAGAATGTGTTGTCTGACTCTTTCGTGAAGTAAAATCAATTCGTTTTCGTGCGCTAACATTGAGTTCGAGTCATTGGTTACACTTTTAGAAGGACTAACAGTTACGGATCTGTCATCTTCTGAATTAGCCGATGAAAGTGTAGCTAACCTTTTGCCGACATAAGAGTTGCCAACGCTATCCATTCGATAAAGTTTATAATCTAGGTCAGAAAACTGGTAAACATTATTATCTGTATTATTATCAGTGCTTTCTATCAGAATTTCATTCTTATCCGACTGTTCGCTATTGTGAACACTTTGAACTCCAGAAGAGTTAGACTTTGAACCATTGGAAGCATTGGTCACACTATCAGTAGGCGAGTCTTCATATGGCATCGGAATACTAAGAATAGATTTGACCAAATCATCACATGATATGTCACCCAATCCTTTTGTCTCAATACTATTGGATAAACCGACTGAAATGCTTTCATTATTAATCACTCTTTGGGGATAACCGGGAGGTTTTGGTCCATATCTTCGCGGAGAGCCATCGTATTGAGCAATAGGAACGTTACCAATGATACGAGCAATTCCTCTGCTTTCGTCTGCCATTAATATCTTTTCCTCGGAATTAGATTTATGCTCAGAATATTCTTCGTATTTGTCGAGACTTTTATTTTGTTCATAATTTTCATTATTATCGATATCTGTCGTCAACTCATTTGAATCGTTTGGCGGAGATTTCCGTAACTCAGCATTAATTGGTTTAACCGATAATTTGAGTTCTTTTTCATCGATTTCTTCGATGTCGTCATAAATGATTTCCGAATCGGGTTTAGAAGAGAAGTCTTCGTATACGACAATACCTGAAGAAAGTTTATGTTTGTGTTCAACACTTTTACTCAAATCAGTCAAAAGATCACAAATTGGCGAATGAAGTAATTGATTGACCGACGGATTACTCGTCTCTGATATGTCCTTAATTTCTTTGACAACAGAAGTGGTTTGTGTTGTAGTGTTTCGTTTAGTTTTAATCGGATTCAAAGAACTCTTTTCTTCATTATTTATATTATTTTGAGACAAAAGATTAGAATTAACTCTTTTTTTATTGAGTTTAGTCTTCGAAGCGCTGAATATTTCTCTTCCGCCGGCGATTTCTATACGACTTTCCCTTAAAGACATATCTCTTCCATAATTTAAGTCTTCATTTTCCATATCATCGTTACTATCAATAAATGGTTTATTAATAAAATTATGGTTAAAAGACTTGTATTCCTCTTCAGGAGAGAGTAAGAGTTGATCCAATTTGAATCCAATGGACGCCAAATCGCTTTTAACGCAATCATTACAAGAATTGTCTGTTTTTCTGGAGTCGTGATCTTTGGTGTCTTCCATTGTATTATCATTAATGAAGTCGAGATCAATTAACAGCTGTTTATTATCTTTTCTGTTATTCTTAAAGTTGTGATTAATATCATTGCATTCAATCGACTTATTCTTTGGCCGACATTTTGGGAATAGTTTTTCAATTAATTGTGGATCGATTTCATCACTCCTGACATTGATTTCATTGAATTCATTCGCCATAATATCAAATCTGATTTGATTTCATTAGACATTACACATCATTTAAGACGAGTCAACAACAAATCAATTCATCTCTAAATCAATTGTCAAATCATTTCGACAAACAATTGACTGCTTCTCAAAGCTATCACTCATTCACTCAAAACTTACTTCAAATCTAACCATAAATTCATTTAAATATGAATTTAATTCATTCAAAATATAATCATTTCAGTGATTATCAAATCAATAGAAATGTAATCAAAGTTTAGGCCATTTATTCAATAATCAAATGTTTACTAAACAGACATATCGTAAAGAATGAGTAACTCAAAACTTATACACAATTAAAGTAACAAAATTGCAGCAAAAATTAAACCCCTTTTGAAGTTAGATATGTAAACAAACCCTAAAACAAAGTGTTTTCTCTCTTATTATTTGAAACGGAATTTATTTATTTATTGGAAAACGTATTAAAAGTCTGACATTTGAGTCACGAGTTTTGAATTTTTTAATAAAACATTTGTTTTGTTTTGTTTTAACTTTAATTAAAAGATTTGGCGGAAAAACACATCAATAATATTATTTCCAACAATTAATTCAATTAAATCATGTTTTCAAGCGATGATAGAAAGCAAAGAAGATATGAGAAAATTGAGTTCTTAGGAGAGGGTCAGGTCTGTTAGCAAATACAAACACAATTTGTTTCTTAATTCAATCAAAATAAAAGACATTTCATTTCAAAAACGTATTAATGCTTTTCATTTGTTTTTTGGGACAAATAATTGTTTTTTAAAATTCCTTTTATTGTGAGTGTTGTCCGCAAAACTAAATAATTATTATGTAATTTTTTACCTTGATACTATTCTTTTTGTTTTGATTGACAAACAAATTCAGTAACATTTGAAGTGATTTACTATTTGTTTAATTAAATGATTTGTTGTCAAACAGTTCGCAACAGTTTATAAGGCAAAAGACACGGAAACGGATGCCATCGTTGCCGTCAAAAAGGTTTTATTTAATTCTTTTAGAATTGATCTGAAGAGTCATTCTTTTAGATAAAATTAGGCACAAGAGCTGAGGCCAAGGATGGGATCAATAGAACCGCTTTAAGAGAAATAAAACTATTGCAGGAATTGTCTCATAAAAATATTATTGGAGTCAGTCTTCAAACAAAAATCCAATGAATAAGTAATTGATTTAAACATTATTTTAGTTATTGGATGTCTTCGGCCATCGATCCAACGTTTCTCTCGTTTTTGATTTTATGGAAACAGATCTCGAAGTGATTATCAAAGACTCAAATATAGTGTTAACTCCTCAACACATTAAATCATTTTTACTGATGACTTTAGAAGGACTGGAATACCTTCACATGAATTGGATTTTGCACAGAGTATTGCAAACAATATTCTCTTTTAATTTTATTTATTTAAACTTTTATTTAAAGGATTTAAAACCAAATAATTTGCTGATCGATGAGAACGGAGTTCTCAAAATCGGTGATTTCGGTTTAGCCAAAGCTTTCGGTTCTCCGACTCGAATATACACCCATCAAGTGGTCACCCGATGGTATAGGGCTCCAGAGTTACTCTTTGGTGCCCGTATGTATGGCATAGGTGTCGACATATGGGCTGTTGGTTGCATTTTAGCAGAATTATTGCTAAGAGTGCCATTTCTTCCTGGAATGACTGATTTGGACCAATTGAGTAGAATTATGACTACTTTGGGAACTCCTGACGAGAAGTCGTGGCCGGTATTTATATTTTGATTTTAGGAAATTTACTTAAAATTAATTATTTGATGGATAGAGTGTTAAACAACTGCCCGATTACGTCGAATTCAAGTCACAAATAGGAATACCTCTCAACGAAATATTCACTGCAGTTAAACCTGATTTGCTTGAAGTCTTATCCAAAATGTTAGCTTTGGATCCATTAAAGCGCTGTTCCTGTACTGAAGCCCTTCAAATGTCTTACTTTAGTAATAATCCGGCGCCGACACCAAATCAGTATTTACCCCGACCCAACTCTTTATCATTCGATACAAATGATTCAAATAATAGGAAAACAACTAAAAGAAATGCATCGGAAAAAGTGATGCCATACGCAAAAAGATTACATTTCGATGATTCAGATCTGATGTGATTTTAAATCAATTCTTATTTTTAAATATTTATAGATTTAAATCTAATAAAAAGATCTTTTAATTAAAAAATTTTTTTAAAGTTATTCCTCGATTAGTCCTTTGAAAACTTGAATTAATTTTCATTTTTCTTAAATTGCAATTAAATGAAAAATTGTTGTTAATTATGGAATATATTTGAGTTTATCCTAAAGTCATTGTATTTTACGAATGTTTTGGCGAATAAATTGTAATTCAAATTCAAAAGTTATTTAATTGTGTAAAGTGTTTGGAATTAGTCGTCAATAAATATAAATATAAATAATACTTTTGTCTAAAAAGTAGAATATATACCAAAAATAGATATAAAATACTTAAAAAACAGGGAAAGTTAGATAAGCCTTTCTTCTGGCGGTGGTTTCAATATTTCTGAGGCTGAGTTGCCGAACATTTCTTGTGTGGATGGAGAATATGTACCTCTAGTTGCCCTTGCATGTTTTACACTCCGAACAAATATTAATGACACAAATAGTAATGCAATTACGAGAATACATCCCATCGTTATTATCAGATAAAAGATGAAACCCAACGGTGAAGAACTCTTCGTAATTAAATTTAATTAATTATTTTTATAAATTATTGACACTAATAGAGACTACTACTAACCGCTTCATCACAAATAAATCCGGTGAACTCCGGAGGACACTCACAATAGTATCCGTCATTATTTTCATTTGTACGACAAGTGCCCCCATTGTGACAAAGATCGGTATATTTAGTACAGTCAGTGATGGCATCACAATAGGCTTGATTTGAATGATGGTCAGGAAGACAGGCGCAGATCTCTTCGTTTATGCAATGAGAAAATTCTTTGTGACACTGAGAGTTGCACGTCCTCTCTATGTGACACTTCTCTCCCGTTGAACCAATGGGACACTTACACTGATACGTTTCGTTAGTGATCTTTATACCTGCAAAATATTTTACAAATTCGTTATTAATATGCCATTCAATGAGTCGTTTATTTCAATTAAATATTTTTGTCAATTGAATCACAAAAATTTTCTTTTGAAGTAATTTTTCAAAATAATATATTTTAACTCAAATATCAATTTTAAAAACAATTTATCCCTTAATTAACAATTGTTTTGTAACTGTAGTTCACAACAAAAGTTGAAATCAATAATTTTGTAGACATCAGTTTTGTAATGTTTATGTTATCTAGCTAAAATATGTAGTCATATATCCTGTTTAATGTTTTTATACTTTTCTAATGTATAACTCTTTGGTATAAATTCAATTTAATTCTATAATTCATTTCTCATTTAATTATAAGTCTGTTCTTATGTAATGGTGTATACTATTTCTTATAGATTATTGTACTTGTTCAATTAAAGTTTATGATTACCAATTCTACGATTTAATAAAAATTGAAGCCTAGAATAGACAACTGATAAGTCAGAAGACATTAAAAGTTAGAGTTTAAATGAATGACTTACAGGTACCGCCGTTTTCACACGGATTCATAACACAGGGGTCTGTCATATACTGACAGAGTTTGCCATCAAATCCGGGCAAACAAAGGCAAGAATAAGAGTTGATCTCATCAATGCAGGTGCCGTTATTCATGCATTGGTGGCCCCGTTCGCAGTCATCTATATTGAGCTCACAGTTGAGACCTTCGAAACCTGAGAGACATTTACAGGAATATCCCGCGATTTGAGAGAAATTCGAGTATTGGTCTCGAATTAAACTCTCAGAAAATTTGTTGATCAAATGTTTGTGGTCCTTTTGAGAACAGGTACCGCCATTAGCACAGGGAGATGACGCGCACTCATCGATATCTATTTAAACATATATTAACACAAAAAAATGGTGGAAAAGAAACGAACCGATTTCACAGTGTCTTCCTGTAAATCCATTGAAACAATGACAGGTGTAGTTATTGACCTGATCCTCACACATTTTAGCCCCTTTACTACATGGATCGCTCAGACAGTCATTAATATTGGTCTCACAGTTGGATCCATTAAATCCGGTTAGAGAGCAGTTACACTCATAGCCATTGACCAAATCAATGCAACTTCCGTTGTGATGACAAGGATTGGAAGCGCACTCATTTGTATTGGTCTGACAGGAGTCGCCTTCAAATCCGGGAACACATTTACATTGAAATGTCCCGATTTGATCGACACACGTCCCGTTGTTGAGACATGGATTTGACTGACATTCATCTATATCGAGCTCACATCGATTGCCATCAAAGCCTACCGGACACTCACACGAGAAATTGGCGATCAGGTCATGACATGTGCCGCCATTCAAACAAGGATTGGAGTGACATTCATCGATTTCGTGATCGCATCGCTTGCCTTCAAATCCTTGCGAACAATAGCATTGAAAGTCTCCGATCATATCATGACAAGTGGCGCCATTTTGACACGGATTAGAAGCACATTCATTGATGTCAACCTGGCACTGGTCACCAGTATAACCAACAGGACAGTCACATGTGAACCGAGCGATTTTATTATTGCAAGTGCCGCCATTTTTGCACGGATGTGATAGACATTCATCAATGTCGATATGGCAGCGGTCGCCGGTATATCCCGATTTGCAGTAACACTCAAAAGTACCGACAGAGTTGTGACAAATTCCAGTCACACACGGATTGGAAGCGCATTCATCGATATCTAAAATATTTGAAATTAAGAAATGATTGAAATCGATATTTAGGACAAACCTGTTTCACAGTTACGACCCGTAAAACCAATCGGACAAATGCAGGAATAGGTCTTCAAATTAGAAGTACAGTTGCCATCGTTATGACAGGGGGCTGACGCGCAGTGGTTTATATTTCGTTCACAATTGTCTCCCTCCCAACCTTCCGGACAAACGCATTCATAGTCATTGATTTTATCGATGCAAATGTGTCCGAGAGGACAGACCACTTGTGCGCACTCATCGATGTTTGTTTGACAATTTAGACCTAAAGACAAGAATCAGTTAAATCATATAACATAAAATGGACGAACCGGTGAATCCTGGGGGACATTGACACGCATATAAAGGTGAGGGAGGTTGAGTTGTGCAAGTTGAGTTGTTCAGACAGGGGGAGCTCTCGCAGGCATTATAGAGTTGTTCGCAGGTGAGACCTGAATACTGTGGCGGACAAATGCAGGTGAAGTTATTGGGCAGATCGTGACAACTGCCGCCATTAGAACACGGATTTCTCGGAAGACAATCGTTTACATCGATTTCACACAAATCTCCTAAAATAACAATTAAGACATCATTTATACTAATTTTTACGAATAAAACAAACCTTCAAAACCTTCGGCACAAATGCAGGAAAAGTTGGCCGAAGTCTGATTTGTAAGACAAGTGCCGCCATTCAGACAAACGTTTGAATCGCAAATCGATTCACAAAAGGGTCCGAAATATTCTAACAAATTTGAAAAATTTTATTAAATCAATGAATAATAGAGTGAAGACATAAGAAGACATACTATCGCCACAACTGCAGACTTTGTTGAGACAATGGCCGCCATTCAGACAATCGCTGTTTTGATGGCAGGAATTATCGACTTTTTCACAGATATGTCCAGTGAATCCTTTGGGACACTGACAGCGATAGCTCTGGTTGGCAGTGGACACAGTTTGACACAAACCTCCGTTAAGACACGGATTGTGTAAACAAATGTTAGGAATTGAACTAATCGGAGGAAATGGCGTTGAACTTAAAAGTATAGTTCTTGGCGTTGGAATCGTTGAACCAATTGTTGGCGGTTTGGACGGAATGTCTGTCAATACATTTGTTTGGTTTTCAATACTGAAGACATTATTGGACGGAATCGTTGACTTCAGTCGAGACGTATCGGAAAAATGAGTTTGACTTAAAACAAGACAAACCATTGATTCCAATACTATTATCACAATTAATGAATCAATTATTGATTGCATTTTACTTAATCTTAACATTATTTCCAAATTTTTTTTACAAAATTTTTGTCAAAAAAACAAGAAATCACTCAAAATATATAAATATATAAAAAGTTATTCAAAATTTCATTCATTTTTTGTTTAAAAGTAAAACTGATTTTTAGAAAATGAATGTTTGAAACATTATTTTATTTATAACTATAAATACAATTAATAACTCATTTAAACCAAAATATTTGTAAACAAATAATTAACAAAAATAACAATAAAATCATTGAATGATTGAAAACTCAAAACTGAATTAATTCTACAAAAGATGTCTCTCGAGTCAACTCTCACTCACTTCTGACTCATCTTATCTCAAATCAAATGACAGTTTGTCTCACTTTTACCACATTTGATGTAATGCTTCAGTGATTACAACAAATACTTAGCATTCGGTTGTTGACACGATTTGGTCATTTATATACCAATTGATAGTCAGTCAATGATTTAAATTTAAGTGAAAAAACGGTTAAAATTAAAGTATTGAAAGAATTGTTTCTAAAGATTTTCCTGAAAAGTAAGACATTGTTTGTGTTGTATCGCGACGTCAATCATATGATTCATTTGCTGTTTGTCTACGGATTGCAATCAATTACAGACTAAATAAGACATTCATTTCATTCATTCAATTGTTTTATTTATTTGGGATTTAATTTAATTAGATTTTAAAAGTAACTCATTTGAAATCAACTTAATATACATTAGAGTAAGTGTTTTAATATTTTCATTTCATTTCATTTTTTCAAATCCTTTCAAAAAATATTTCAAAATTAGTTTTTTATCAAATATTTTACTTAAATGTCATTTAATTGAATAATAAAACAGTTTTTGATTTAAACATTTAATTTAATTTATTTTAAGTTTAGCACAAAATCTTAAAAAATGTCCGGAATTTTCAAACTTTTTGGAGGAAAGTCTTCGTCCAAACAGACGGCTCCGACTCCGGCCGAAGCCATTCAACGGTAGGCGTCAATCATTTGGTCATTATTTAGTAAATGATATATATATTTGTCTTTAGTTTACGAGAAGTCGAGGAAATGTTGCATAAAAAACAAGAATATTTGGAAAAGAAACAAAACGAAGAATTAGATATTATTAAAAAGAACGGAACAAAAAATAAAAGGGTTAGTCTTCAGGCACTCAAACGAAAGAAGAGAATCGATAAACAATTGGAACAAATCGATGGTTAGCACTGAAATTGTTTTGTTTTGATTTGGTTCTAATGATTCCTTTGAAAATCAGGAACTCTAACAACAATTGAATATCAAAGGGAAGCCCTCGAAAATGCGAACACAAATACAGAAGTGCTTAAGATAATGGGCCATGCTGCTAAGGCACTTAAACAGACCCATAACAATATGGACATCGATAAGGTATTCATTGACTATCTCTGCATTGTTTACATTTAATTATCTTAAGGTCGAAGATCTGATGGACGAAGTCAGAGAACAGCAACAAATCGCTGATGAGATCAGTCAAGTGATTTCCAATCCAATTGGATTCGGACAAGACGTGGATGAGGACGACTTAATGAAGGAATTGGAAGAAATGGAGCAAGAAGAACTTGATAAACAACTGCTCGATACTACTCCCGAACCCTTACCAGAAGTGCCCTCAGAAGTACCGGTGGCGACACCGCGTATGTCATCAAAAATGTTAAACCAAATTATATTTATTTAAATTCCGTATTTCAGGTTCGAAACAAAAAGAAACCGACGATTCCGACGAACTAAAAGAGTTGGCCGCGTGGGCTAATTGAGGACTTTGAGGTCTTTTACGCTGCACTCCTGAGCACAGACTTAAGGCCTCATATATTCATTGCTTATAAATATAAATATATTAATGAAAATTAAATGTATAAAAGTTTAAATACAATACAATTTTAAAATAGTTTCAATTTATTATTAATTTTAATGTTTAAAACAAAAACTTATTTTTGGAATTAATCTCAAAAAAAAAGTAATTTAATCACAGAATTTATTTACAGATTCAGAACTCGTCTATGAGTTCAAACAACTTTTGTCTTTCCTCTTCTTGTTTCTCATTCGCTAAGTTTTTCATAATATTCTTAATAAACTTATAATGATTTACAGAACTAATTGCGTGTAAATTAATTAATTTCATGACTCTTGACTTAATGCTTTCCTTAGTTGTGTTACTCTCAGATGTTTGACTCTTTTCGTTGGAAGCATTCAATTCTATGCACTCCTCATAAAGAGAACAGATCTGAAGAATTATGTGGTCTATAATTTGAAGTGTGAATAATCCGCCGTCAGTTAATCGTCTCATAAAGAACTCGTCCTCATTAATGGTTTCGTCGTTCATTAGTTTCTGTGCCCTCTCTTTCTTTATTAGAGAATCGCATTTAATCAGACGCTCAGAATATTTGAAATGCAGTTCAATGAGTCGATCAGTTTTCTCGAAATCTAATTCTACAAATTTGGCCAAAACTCGACGTTTCAATTCATTCTTGGCATGAGTTAAGAGCGCCAATATTATTGAGAGGCAGTGCTCTTCCACCTCATCGATTAGAGTCGACTCTTTTTTATGTCCGATAATAGAATTGGGTTTCATAAACACTGGCATTAAAACTCTTAAACCAAGAATTTCGATGAATTTATTACAACATAAGTCCATAATTTGGTCATTGGATTTGTCTGTACTCAAGCAATGGTTAATCACTTTAATCGAACCGACTCTTACAGAACTGGTCGACCCTTTTTTGCGTTTTTCTCTTAATATAAGATTCATTAACTCAATTCCTTCCCCTTTAAAGAATAGCTCTCTATTTAAAGGACAACATAATAATGAAGAACACAAACAATTGAATAAGTTTTCCATATATTCGTGTTCGTCAGCACTGGAGGGGTCGTGACGTTTGTAATACTGGAATCAAATAAAAGTAATTTTTTAGAATTAAATTTCGATCAAAAGAATTACCGAAATAACTCTAAGAAGTGTATCGATTCCATCCATTTCTCCCAAAAGCTTTTTGTTGTTATCGTTATTTTGAAGTAAAATTGAAAGTATTTCTGAAGCGTAGAGTTTGTTGGCGTCAAACGGAGGCTTTCCTTTCAATCTCTTGAGAAGCCATGAAATCAATGTCTGACAATCATTATTTAAATCCGGTTTATAATCAGTAAAGTTCTCAATAATCGCTGAAAATGTTTATTAAGAGTTAAATATTTTATTGTATTTAGTTATGAATACCTAATGAGTTATAAACGCCTTCCGCCTCTTCTTTCACCGTTTCATCTAATCGTTCCATATTTGTAATCAAAAGAGCGATTATCTGTCCGTTAATCAATGCTTCTAAAAGAAGAGTTACGTCATTCATCTCTTGAATGTCATCCAAATCTGTCAACTCTTGAAGAAGTGCGACCACAGCACAGGATATGTCCGTATTTTCATGAGATAAGAGCCCTAAAAGTGTTGCCGTTATATTGAGATCAACGATAGTGTGGTAGAGCTCAGGTTCAGTGCTTAAGACATGCATCTCTTGGATTGTGTCAAATAACTCCATTTCAGAGTCCATAAACTTCGTGGGATTGTCTCCAAATTTGATTCGCAATTCTTGATTCTTAAGAACTTTTCGCTCAAAGTTTAATAAAAGTCGTTTGAGTGCCGTTTCGTCCAATTCTGGAGGAATTGATTCCAAATCCATTTCTGACTCATTTGAGTCCAATTTTCTTCGTTTAGCGGTTTTGACATTATTTTCATTTGATTCTTCGTCACCCGTTTGTGGTGTATAACTCAAAAGTTCCTCGACATCCATATCTAAAGAGTTTTTTTTCTCTCAAAACATTTGAAAAACAGGAAAATCTCAAATGAGTTCAAACTCTTTTCAGATGAAAGCCATTAACATCTCTGCCCTCAACTATAGTACGTCCTTTAGTGATGGACTTTTAGTTATTACAGTCAAACTCCGTTATAGTAAATGATTACTTTAATTAACTGAAATTACATTAAAATTTACGGATTGTATAAAAGATGAAATAAATACTATTTTAATATAAATATTTTGAATTGAATTTAAGTAAAACTTTAAGAGAAATGAGTTTAAAAGTTATTGTTTATATGTGTTTTGAGAACAATATTAAACTTAAGACACAGACCTCTACTTTGGCTAAAATGAGTTCATTTTAATGAGTCGTTGAGTTTACGATTGAATAATAAATAAACAATTTTTGACATTTAATTCATCGGAAAATTTGTTAAAATGGATTAAAATCGCAATCATTTGAATAAAGAATTTGTTTATTAAACGATTGAACTTTTATACAAAAGACTGAATTAATTGAGTGATGGCCGCAATCAATAACGACAATCAGAGCTGTTATTTGGCTCTGATGTCAATGGCAGAGGAATTTCGGACACAAACGCCACCAGATATGAGAAGTTGTGTTCAATGCGTTTTGGCCGCACTCACTGTCGCCCCCCATCCCGCCATTGAGGCCAAGACACACGTCCAGTTGGCAAATATCTTAATGGAACACACATCAAGTCTTGACCGGACACAAACACATCTCGAAAGAGCGGTCAGTTCTCAACATTTTCTTCGTATTTAAGTAACAAATTGTTTGTTTCACACATTTTAGTGGTATTTATCGCAATCAGTGCCCAATTGTGAAGAGATTAAGTTCGAGTCGGCATCACTTTTGGCACAACTCTATGAGAAAAAAGTATTTTTTATTTCTCTTTAAATTTAATTTAATTCTATTTTTGTTTACAAAAGAATGAAATTTCTTCGTCCAAACAAATACTGAATAAAGCAATAGAAGAGTCACAGCATTGGGTCTTTTGGCACTCAAGACTACTCTTCCAATTGGCTGTAAGTCGAAGATTGTCTACTCATTTGAATGAAGACTTTCTTAAATAATATTAAATAAAATTCTCTTAATTGACAGCAAATTCACGCGAATGAAAGGGATTTTTCTGCCGCCTCTAACGTATTGAGTATTGGCGCCGATTACGCCAATATGTCGGGCGCGCACTACACACGAATATTATTTCTTCTGAGTAAAGGAATGACTTTAATGATAGATAGACGTCTCACTGAAGTACATCCAGTTCTAAGCCTTGCGGGACAGTTAGTTGAGGCCTGGAATGGAAATAATCAAATGAAAGAAGCGCTTAAAGTATACTTTTTGGTCCTTCAGGTTTGTCACCACTTAAATGCAGGACAAGTAAGTCATTCCTATTTATCACTTTTTCTATTTTTCACTCAATTTTCTTATTTGATTTTAAGGTCAAAAGTGTTAAGCCGTGTCTCAAACTTTTGCAACAAAGCATACAAAACATAACCACTTATCACACCGAAGAGGGTATGTCTTCGGTATTCCTCAAAATCCTATTAAGTATTTCTAATGTATTATATAAAAACAGATTATGTTAGCGTTAATCCAAACGATATGTTCATATGGATGCCAAAAGAGCATATGTGTGTCCTCGTTTATTTGGTGACTGTATTGCACTCAATGCAAGCCGGGTATATGGACAAGGCACAAAAATATACAGAGAAAGCTTTAATGCAAATCGAAAAATTAAAAGGTTTTATATTTTTATTTATTGTCTGCAAATGTCTAACATTTTATATATTTTGCAAAACAGGTGTAAGCAATCATCCGATGCTCAACACTTTTCAATTATTGCTTTTAGAACACATTGCAATGTGTCGACTCGTTATGGGTAACAGAACTCTTGCCATTAAAGAGACAGTTCAGGCCCTTCAGATCTGTTATGGCGACCAAAAGCTTAAAGCGAGGCATAAACCACTGATTCACGCCTTGTTAGGAATGTATGCCATGTCTATGAATTTTACCGATGCAGCCGAAGCACAATTGGCCACAGCTTTAAGGGTTTGACTCAATTTATATTTAAAGATAAAATTGAAAATTTCAAACTTCAGACGCCCTCCGCCTGCACTGAACTACGGATTATGACGTCTTTGAATTTAGCGATTGTATATCTCAGGAACAAAAGAGAAAAAGAATTGAATGACCTCTTGGCTAAACTCAATCCCGAAGCTCTTCCGTCGGGGTCTGAATTTATTTCACTTTAAACTTTAAATCTGATTGAAATCTTTGTTAACAGTTCTCAGAGTCTTAAAGCCGCCGCTTATTATGTTCTCGGATTGAACTCATTTTTTCAGTCCCGATATAACGACGCAAAGTATGAACTAATCTTTTTTTCCCCTTTTATTAAATTTTACAATATTTTAGACGATATTTAAGAGAAACATTAAAGATGGCCAACGGGGAGGACTTAAACCGACTGACGTCGTGTTCACTCGTCCTTTTGGGACATATTTTCTATTCGTTAGGAAATAGGTTTGTCTTATATTAAGATTTTTAATACATTTATAATGTATTATAAATTATTAGTCGAGAGAGTATGAACATGGTGACCCCTGCAATGCAATTGGCCAGTAAAATACCTGATATTCACGTCCAGCTCTGGGCAACTGCTCTACTTAAAGGTTTTTCATTTTTGACGAAACTTTTCTAATGAACTTTTCTTTTGTTTTCATTTAAATAAAGGATTCTTTGTTTAAATTCAGTTATTTTTAGTAAAAATTTATTTTTCAATATTTGTTTAAAATAATTATAACACAAAAGAGTGAATAGAATTTATAGTGTCTTTTGTTTGTATAAACTCTTATAATCGGATTTTTTTCACAATTTAATACTCATTTTAAAAATATAATTCAATATTTTTTAAATAATTTCATAATTATTAACATTTGAGTGATTTATGATTTGTAGACCTTTACGGCCATTTCGGTGACCACAATCGACAACAGGAAGCCATTCAAATGCATCACAGCTTTTCACAAATGCTTTTGACAGATCACTATCAGGCCTCACAACTACCCGAACATAATTACATTCACGTAAGTCATCTCTGAGTTGTTCCCTAAAGACAATTCCTTAACTGATTTTTGTTTTATTTGAGCAGTGGTTCGATAATCCGGAGACCGAATAAAATCGATTTATAATTAGATTTAATATATTTTAATTGACTTAAATTTCATTTCAATTTTGAATTTTGAATTATTTTGTAAATATTTCAGACATTTATTTACTTTTCATTATTTAAATCTATTGTCAATTAATACAGAGGTTTGAAAAAAGAATAAATTATTGGAAACTATTTTTAAAAAATAATTATTATTTGAAAATACAATAAAATTATTGTCATATAAATGATTTGTAGGCCAACACTTGCTATGAATGATTGTGGTGTAGAGCACCTGTCAGATAGAGAATCACCATGGCAATTCTATCATGATCACTCTTTTAATACGAAAGAATAGTTATTCTGTGTGTATGGTTAGGTGGAGCCAAGCATTGAGACGAAAGCAGTGGCTCTACTCTAAGCTATATTCCAATCTATTGTCTGTGCGATTGATATACAGCTTCCATAACTGTTCCATAACTGTTCCCAAATGCTATACGAGTCCGTTATCTTCAACTTTGCCACCAAAATGACGTCATATCCAAACCAATTACTTTGATATCTGTGTTTGATATCAATTGTGTTTCATTAGAATAGTGTTAGACTTTTGATTCAACCATAAAATGAAGTCAACACTAAATGATTCGATTTATTTTCATTGATTCCGTTTAAGACAATAGACAGAACCGACATGTCTTTGCTTTGTGTGACCGGTAAGACGTGGTTTGACCTCATTATCATTTCATTATTTATTAATCGATATTTTAATAAAGAATAGTTTTATTAAAAGATTATGTTTTTATCGGAATATTCTTTAAGTTTTCAAATGAATGTTTCAAATCCTATCTCTAATAGTGACCACTATTTATAGATTCAATTATTTTTCAAATCAGAATATTTTTTGTTACAAATGAATAAATAAATGATTCATTCATTTAAAGGTCTATTATTTGAGCAAATATTGACAAAAGGTTTCGAATATAATTAACCGTAAATTTTGATAAATCGTGAGTTATATAACTCTTCTTTACTTTATTAAAGGATTTATTTTAATTGACTTTTGAGCGATCAATTCGTCTAATATTACCAAAATATTATCATTAAAGTCAATATTCTCCACTACTATTACCAAATAAAGTTTACTTATACTTATACTTATTAGAAACTTTTATTTATAAAATTTATTTATTTTAAGCATTTAATCATTTAAATTGTTTTTCAAAATGAAATAAAAGATAATATTTATAGAATAAAACTGTTTTTCTTCTTTACATTAAATAAATAATTCATTAAATTAGATAAATTCAAATTCTTTACAATTAATGTCATTAAAATTCTATTGTATTTATTATTATTATTATATTTTAATGATTCTATAATTTTATGTGAATTTATTTGAATTTTTCTGCAAAAATTATAGTTATAATTATTAATAATTTTTTAATAGAAATACAATTATTAAGTTATTAAATGTTAAGACCTTGATAACTTAAATTGTAAAACATTCAGAATTGTTTTAGAAATGTTACGATTTATAAAATGAGGTAAAAATTAAATTAGAATTAAAAAATACTAACATTTATTATAAATGAGTTTTTATACTCAAAGTATTCTAAGTATCGTTGAAATCAAATATTCTTATCTTTTATTCTTTACTAAAATCTGATCTAAAGAATAATAATTCACTCAAATGTTTGATTAAAGCCTACATTTAATACAAGTAATGATTAAATAAAATGTTAAACAAATTTTTAAAAGAATTAAAAAACTGAAAAATTTAAAGAAATGTATCATTATATGTTAGTTGCATGGTCATGCATTGATATTGTGGTACAAAACATAATTTCTATTATATTTCTTAAAAGAGTAGAAATCGATTTAAACTTTGAGACTAAAATCCTAAAAGTTTCTCAAATTATCATTTGTGAGATACAGTGTATGCCAAACAGTGTATGGTCTACTTTTTGTGCACTTATTGTAATGCTTTTCAACAATATTCCAATAATTAGTGTTATGTAAAAACTCAGATCGATATGAAAATGAATATTATTTACAATTGATTTGACACTCAATAAACGCCTATTAATAAACCCTATAATAAACTATTTCTTTCTTTATTTCTTTCTTTGAAATCAAAAATTGAATGAAATTTGATTTTATATTAAAATTTTATGTTTCAATAATTATCATAAAAGCGTTACTTTCTTTCAAAAATTTCATATAATGTTAAAATTTAAACTAACAAAAAAATGACCTAGTTTCAAATATAAGAAAAGATATGAGTCAAAATGATTTACTTGAATAATTTAACTTAATTTTAGCTAAAAAATAAACTAAAAGACAAAATAGAAATTGAATTTATATTCAATGAAAAATGAATGAAAGTGAACGACCACTTCAGTGATGACCACTTCAATGATGACCACTTTAGTGATGACCATTTCAGTGGCGCTCAACCAAAAACTTTTTACTTTTATAACACATTTAAACGATAAAACATTTTTAAAAAGAAATCTCTTAAAATGACAAAACTTTTCTTACGATAAAATACAGAATTTATAAAATTCTTTTGGTTTTATCCCTGATTCTTGTCATTTATGGCAATAAATTTAATGATTCACCATGCAATATTTGGTTTTAACTTAATTTATGTGACATTTAGTTGAAATTGATTTGAAAGCTTCAATAAAAATGTCTTCTTTTAATGTCTTTACATTTTAAAGTTTTTTCGTTTTTTTCAATTTTATATTTTAAAATATTTTATACGATTTAAATCTTAAACTAATTTTAATTTTAAACTTAAAGAATAAAAACTTAATCTTAAAAATTGTTTTCAATCTTAAAATAATGATTGTTCAATGACATCAAGGCTAATTTTATTCTTGGGTAAAAAATTAATCTTTATATTTAACTTAATTCGATTAGAGTTTAGCCAATAGAAAGGATTCCCTTTTTTCTGGAGAAAAGTTGAAACAATTAAATGACAAAATGACCAAAAAATCAATAGTAAAGAATCAGAGCTTTTAAACCCCTTTTTGTTTCAAATATTTTAATGTTTTATCTTATTTCCTGTCTTTTAAAATATATTATCAAGGTCGTTTATTATTTCCAAAATTTTATTAGATTATATAGATTAAAGAAATTTTCCTTGGTCAATACTATTGTTAAATTTTAAATTGAAATAACTGAATAAAATTAGTTTTTTTTTTGTTTAAAAAAGAGCTACTTGCTCTTTTCCCTACTTTTCGGAATTTGAAGAATTTTTAAATTATGAGTTTTAATACAATTTCCGGATATTATATATTATATTATATATCGATTATTAAATATATTTTAATAATTAATAAATTTAATTAAATTTAAAATAATTAATATTTTTTATATAATCGGTAATCAATAGTCCGAAGGGCGCGACTCATCGGAACTGATGGTAAGAAACTATTTGGTAATATTTCTTTTAAATACTTCTTTTTAAAAAACAGGTCAATTCAGTTCTTATGTGACACTAAAACTACAAAATGTTAAGTCAACGACAGTAACAGTGAAAGGATGTAACCCCAATTGGGAACAGGACTTTATGTTGTAAGAATTTTCTTTGACTAAACATATAATTTAAAACTTTTAAGTGGAGAGAGAGAGAGAGAGAGAGAGAGATTTTATTTGACCATATCATTATTCTATAAACTTTACTTTAAGTGTCATTAAATGTTAAGAAAGTGTCTAAACTAAGATTTTGAGCCAACGCTAAAAAATATGAAATAAAATTTTAATATTCAGATAAAAAATAGATTTTAGTAAAAATAAATTATAATAATATTTAAGTTCCTTTTTTACACATTAAATGATTATAAATTCATTTTGAGTGTTATTTCGATGTAATTTTTGCATCGAAATTGTAATCCAAATACATATCCATAAAGTTTATGATGTTTTCACTTAAAGACTTCTCATAAAATGAATAAACACTCGAAAATTTCTGAGAATAGATATGCAGTTATTTTTATAATATAATCCATTTAACTTATGAATAAGCATACAAACAATAAGTTTGACTAGGTTATTTATTATTTTGGCTTAAATATGTGTAATATTTGGTCCCACAAACTTTGAATAAATGAAAATTGATATTCACTACATTTAAAATTATTTTCGCGAATAAATAATTTATGATTCGTTTATAATTCAATTTATAATTCCAACAATTTTTTATTTATTTCTTTTCAAATTAAATTTAAAATTCTAAAACAATTAAGATAACTTACTAAGATTATTTATTTATCTAATTAATAATTACTAATTATAGATATAAAATTTTTAATCAACTAATTATTAATTAGTTAATGAAAATTATAAAAAATAAATGAATTCAAAATAATTGGATAATAAATAATATGAATCATATGTTTTGATTCAATTTTGTATTTTATTTGTCAAAACATTTCTCAAAACTTTATACTTTCAGTGAAACGAATCGTATGGATACGGGTCTTGTTATTGAACTCTGGAATAAAGGCCTTCTTTGGGATAAACTAATAGGAAATCATTGGATGCCACTAATGGGTATTCAATTTGCAACCGAGGTAATCATTTCTTTTCCTTTAATGCAATATAGTATAACATAATTTTATAACAAAAAGTGAATTCAAACTATTATTAAAATCGATTCAATTGGTTCTCATTTTCAAACCATTTTCATTGTATAATAACTGTACCTTCTCTTAACCCTTTTTTAAAACACCTAGATGAAAAAACTAAATTATAAATTATTCTAAATTTGTAATAAAAATGAAATTGTTTTTAAAGGTTGGAGAGGGACAGTGGCTCTCTTTAGACTCTGAACTTGAATTGATAAATGGAGAAGTTTGTGGCACACATACCCCCACCGGACATATGCTCTTATTAGAGGCTCATTTCGAACCCCCTTATGGTCAGAGAAATTATTTTAAATTTTCTAAATTTTAATATATTTTGATGATTAGAGTTTCAAATCGATGACATCGGAGAGTTTAGTCGCAAATTAGAACTTCTCAATACTTATATGGAACAGGAAATGGTTGCCTGGAATCAAGAACAAAGATCGAGATTCAATCATCCGAACCAATTATATTGTAATTCTGATTCAAAATTGAGTTATATTTTTGAATAAACGAATCATATATTTATGTTTTGAACGAACAGCCGGTTTGTCAGAAGACAGTGACTATACAAGTGATGTCAGTTATCCAATTCAACAAAACCCGAGCTTCACATCCCATCACCCAAACGTTTCGACCTCTCATTTCGGTGGAGCGTCTAATTTGACGCGAAGAGCGTTTGACACAATCGATAAAAGTTATCATCAAAACAATTACGAATATCCCAGAGAAGAGTCCATTGAATACAAGAATGAGACAAATATGGAGTCCAATCAACAGCACAACTATTTTGTTGATTCTGGAAATCAGTTTAAAAAAGTTTATAACGAAGAATTGGTTGAACCCCTTTCATACAACAGTCGACCTCAAAGACGCGCTTTACCTCAAATGCCTAATAAGTGAGTTCTGTTCACTATTTCTGATGAATGACTTTAACTAATTTGTTGTTCTAATGTCAGACCCCTTCAAAACATTCAAAACATTCCAAACGTTCAAAATTACTCCAATTTAGTAAATAATTCCAATAATTATATTCAAAGTATTCAAAACTTCCCGAATAATCAAATAAATGAAAATAATGGTCACTATTATAATGAATATCAGACCACAGATGATATCCAACAAAACCCAATGGAAAGTCAAAACTGTCGAATGGCCCGAAGGCGTCAACCAATACGTAAACCTAGCCTTGAAAGGCAAGGTGGTTTTGAACAATACGAGGAAAATTATGGCGTCGATCCACAAAAACATCTCAGATATGATATGAGTTATGATATGAGTGTAGATATGAATAACCAATACTATAGTATTGATGATTCTTTACGTCAGGACAGTTATGACAGTTATACTAATAGCATAGGACAGGACATACCGATGGACAGTGAAATGAATTCAACCACAAATTATAGTCAATTGAATTCAACTCAAGACTTACAACGAAATAATGAAATAAGTGCCCAACCATTCAATTGGAACAACGAATCGATTGATAATCACTTACAAAATCAAAACGTTTGGACCCGAAACAATTCAGATAAGAAAAAAGAAGCGCAGGAGGCCTGGAAGTGCTCAGCTCTTTCAGAAACAAGTATTTGGCAAACGGTGGCTGAAGACTTTGATGATATGACCACGATCACTCAGAATAATTATATGAAGGAAGAGAAACAGTCGCCGCAATTCTTTACTCCTAAATCAAGTATAGATCAGAGCCATGAGATGAGTCCCGACCATATCATTGACCGAAGGGATAGTTTGGGCCGTCAGAGTACTGAAGAAACAGTGCCGGCCGATGAACTTCACAATAATAGAATAAATGACCTTGTTCCAGGGCTTCCACCTCCTACCATTACATTAGGACAACCTCCCAGTGCCATCAAAAGTGATAATAAACCAATTGGTGAACCAAAAACTGTTAAATTCAGTGATGATATTCCAGACAAAAACCCTCCAAAAGCTGATATAATTGCAGTTCCATTTCCTTCAATGCCCACATCAAGTCTAACGAATAGCCTCTCCAGTAATACAAATCCTGAGGGTCTCTCCCGCGCAAGAATACGATGGATCACAGCTTTCAATAAAATTGCCGCAGAATTTTCAGAGGTCTGTCTTTTCTCTTATCTTTTTATAATTTATTGAATGAATCTCTAAATCAGATAAAAATTTGAGTTTTTATCTCTTTTTAAAAAAAATTTTGTTTTCATATTTTATTGATTTTTTATTGAAATCACAATTTATTGTAACATAAGAGTAGTCCTCCTTTTATACAAATAACGCAAAATAAATATCCGCTCTTTTGGGGAAAATCGTCGATCATTCGGTTAAACAGAATTTTTTCAGTTCTTCACAAAACTATTTTTAAATTTGGATGACTTTAATAAATAAAGAAAATAAAAACTACTGGTTTTTAAACATAACAATTATATTTTAATTAACTTTAAATGTCTATCAATTCATTAGATTTGAATATTTTTTAGCAAAATTTCATAGTTTTTGTGCTAAAATAAACAATGCGTTCATCACTTAAAGGCATTGTATTTTAGCTTGGTAAATTTGTACGATTCAAACAAATTAGACGTTTGTTCTATTTTGTGATTATTTGACGTTTTATTCTTATATGCGATTAATTTAATGAAACGGTTGAGTCCCTATCAACTAATACCTCATAATAGACAAAGAAGTTAATGTCATATTTGTTTAGAGAAGAAATACATTCTAACTAATCAGTCGGACATAACTCTTATTCCTTATCTGTTGACTAATAGTTATCTTTTCTTTTATTTAGTTTCGAATTATTTCGAGATTAAGTGAAAGTTGAAAATGAATGTCGACTACATTTTTTTCTTTAATCATTTGATTTATTGATGTTTTGCCACTTTTCGTGTCTGTTATCGAATTTATAGTAAAACTGTTTTATACTTTTAAGTTGAGATAAATTTATGATTCGCTAAAAACAAAATTCCGTTAAATTCTCGAAACGCTTTGATTTATTGTTATCGATGTAAAAGTGTTGCCTTTCATACACTTTATCATTAGGTTTATATAGTAATGATCACCAAAATTGAGAAATGGATTATCTTTGTCTCAAACAAACAAATGAACAAACAAGGTTTGAGGGCAAAGCTATAATCACTACATTTATGAAAATTTATCAAAAAGATAGACTTATTGAAAAGATT
>JAQIXI010000239.1:0-29318 GCA_034700165.1 Galumnidae sp. Gr-Ori-00277 | reverse complement strand
CTGTTATCTCCAGGGAATATAAGGCACGACTATATGATATTTATATTGCTTTCAAAAAAGAGAGAAATTATAACTTTTGTTTTTTTGTTTCGTTGTGTTTTTCATTACTTTTTTGGCTCAAAATCTAAGCCTACGTTTGAACTAAAAAAATGCATACATTTTAAGTCGAAATATAAGGTTAAGTCGAGAATGAAATATAAAAAAATTCATTACTTAATTTCAAATATAAATTATAAATAAGTGTCAAATAAACGGCAAATTTATTGCACTCCATTCCTGAATATTGTTTGAAGTTAATAACAGGATTGAGCAAGGGTTCAACAGGGTAAAACTTGCTACTATTTTACTAAACAATTTTCATTTAACTTCTTATTAGGGTTTTCTCTGAATATTCTTTAATAATAAAAATTTGATTAAAAGCCCACTCTTTGACGTATTTCCACATTCATTCTGAATTAATTTTATCTAGATCATAAATGTGATAGCTCATATTAGACAATAAATGTCTAAATAAGGCTTAGACAACAAGAATGTCATAACTCACAACTTAACCTAGATTTTAAACAAGGATGAGTTATCTATGGAAACATCTGCATTTATTAATGATCTAGCTTGTTTATTTATCTTATGAATAAAATGTGTTGAGTGAAAGAGTGATAGAAAGACAGAGAGTGACAAAGAGTGACAAAGAGTGACAGACCTGGATCTTTTTGATTCCTCGGGTGACCAAACTCTCAAAGAGTGGTTTGTGTGCAGTACAGGAGTCGCTATTCGGCGGACAATAATCACAATTTCTTAAATGTATTTTTGCTTCGACTCCTTTCCAGACAGACTTATGATAACAGGCGTCCCTCCAAGAACTGCACACTTGAGCAACACTGCCCTTGTCTTTAACATCGAGGTAACCGAAAATCAGTGCCAATATCTCTGGATAGAGACATGATATGTGGGCAGTCGGCCGGTTGTGCCAAATCTGGTTTCGATTTCTTTTACTCATTTAGAGCCACAAAAACAGTTAATTTAAGAGTTCGTCGAAACAGAAAAAAATAGTTGTGTTTTGAGTCAATACAAACAAACCGTCGAATAAATGATGAAATTTTTTTCGCTCAGAATAACAGAATTTTCACACAATTTATAGACTGAATACAAAAGTCATGGATTTGTTGTTCACAAATAATTCGTGATTTTTCTCATAAATTTTGGTCTCCAATACTTTCGTCGCTATTTTTCGAATAATTTCTTCAAAACAAATCAAAAACAAAAAGAGAAGAAAAACTTGAGAAGAGTATGTGTTGTGCCTCCGAGTGATTGAGAGGAGAGCCCTAACCAATAGTTGATATCACGCCTCTCACTCTCTGCCTTTGCAAACACAGCACATGCTTTACATTCAAGAATGAGATATGTTTTAGACAACGTTAAGCTTTATTATAGAGTGGTAGAGCTGAGCGAACAGCACAGCATAACTAGTCTGAGCTGCCTATCTCTCCACCAATTTCAAAGTGAGCTCGTCTAAGCCCTTGAGGCAGTGGCAGCACTACTCTACTAATGTATTCGAAAAAACACTGGAAATGTGTTCTGGTAGATACCAAGCACTGCCTGAGCGCTATACGAGTTGCACACCACCACCAAAGACCAATTCGTATGCATTCCTCTTCTCCCTAACATTAGACTCATGTTTGTTGGTCTGAGCGTATCGTTTGGGGTTCACTAAAAGCAGACAACAGCAGAACCGTCTATCTCTGGATCTCTCGCTATGCCTTTCCCCTATCTATGCCTTCCTCTATGCCTCAACTCTGCCTTTCCTCTATGCCTGTGCACTGCCTTCGAGCGTCACACATAGCAGTCTAGTTATGGTTGGCTGACTTCAATATCTAAGTGCCGTTGTTGGCCGCACAGGCCTTACATTCAATACAATACAAGTGATGGTCGACTTATTCGACTAATACCTCAACACAACTGACAATCCATTAGAAAGTATTTCCAAAAGAATTTTCAGTTTTCAACAAAAAATATCAAAAATTATTATTCAAATCAAATGAGTCATTAATTTTTACTAAAAAAAATTTCAATCGATATGTCTTTTCCACAAATCAATTGATTTAATCAATTCTTATCATTTGGTTACCAATCAGTAGATATTTCACCAAAAATTCACATTTATTTGTAGTTATTTCCAAACGAAACACTGTTTTCGAGCAAAGATTAGAATAAATTAGAAATAATATCCTCTCATTTTGTTTGCAAATCATTGAATGAATGAATGATTAATTCTAATTAATTATTCATAAGAAAATCCAATTCATCTGCAAAACAAGTGAACCAACAAAACTGGAATACTCTTAATCCCAACCAAAGAATAGTACCGAAGAAAAAAAAATTTATTTCAGAACTTTTTGTTAGATTTAAATATTCTAATGTAAGTCACTCTACAGTCACTCATTGCAGTCAGTATTAATCCCTCGCGTATTTTCAGACTTTTTTCTCTTCAACAGAACAGTTGTGTCTCAGCACTGGTCACGGATTTTGTTGTGAAGGGAGAGAGCATTGTCTCAATTGTGAGCCAAAAGCGAATACAAAAAAACTTTCAAAATATTATTTCAAACAATTCTTTTATATTATTTCTTTCATATAAAATGACTTCACTCATTCTCATACTTATACTTGATAGATAATCCATACTATAAAAATACCATGTTACTCAATACTCTCCCTGCTTTTATAAATGGGGAGAGGAAGAGAGAGAGGGAGAGAGAGAGAGAGAGAGAGAGAGAGAGAGAGAGAGAGAGAGAGAGATGAATGATAAACATTTAAAAATTTATATAAAAAAGAAGTCAAATGAAGATTTCATTAGAAATTTAGGTTAAAAGTATTAAAATATTATTTTGAAATATTTTTGTTTTTTGCGTTAAAACGCCTTTACTTTTGCCTTTTTCTCGAATTCTAAGCAAATAATTCTAATTAAAGTCACAATTTTTTATTAAATATAAATCGGTTCTAATTTTCTCATTATGTGAATAAGGAAATCGTATTAAACAAGATTTGTAGCCCTCTCTCAGTAAATGGTTAGCGGGTTAACACCTTGAATAAATTCTGGATTTACATCTTGTAGTGGAAAAATCACATATAAGTTATCACTCACTTCACTAAATGACTGAATTTAATTGTTTTTATTATTATTATCCCTTTTTTGTTATTTTTTTATTTTATATTTTTTTTCCAAAACTCTTCCAATTTTATGGATTTTTCATAATTTTTTCGAAATAACCGAAACGTATAACTCAGAGGAGAATTAGATGACTAGTCGTGAGTCCTATGAATTTTAGAAGAAATGGTAGATATTATGAGTCATTGAAAAATAGTTTTCAAATGTGTTTAACATTTAAACTAATATTTTGAATATTATAATATTTTTTTGACCCCCTATTGAACCCCTATTGAAGCCATCAAAAGGGGTATACTTTTATAACAGAAACATAATTCCGAATTATTTTCAATATTTAAATTAGCAAGAGCATATAAATGTAAAAATGTTAAATTTTTAGATTTTCATTCTTTTAAATTTATTTTGTATACTAAAATAGAATCATGGTTTAAAAGTGAACTGGCACACTCTATTAAAGAAAATACTTCTATTTTTTTATTGAATACAATTTTTATTATTTTTTCAAAAAATTTACTTTTGCTTCAGTTTGTGCTCTCATTTGGCGGATATAACGAGAAATTAGAACCAAAATCAATAAATTTGACAAAAGAGCTCATCCTTAGGGCCATACCTTTTACTGAAGTAGACTCCACTCCACTCTTTATAAAACTGATACTTTGAAAGGCTTTCTTAAATCAGAATTTTAGTGAATGAATATCCAGTTACTTGAAATAAAAGACCATGCTCATGTTGCTCACACTAAATCCAAAGGCTATTATTGATTGAATTCTATCGATTGAATTAATGGAAAAAATTTATTAATTAAATGTAATCCATCGCTGAAAGAGTAAAAACTAGTTCTTTTCTAAGCTTAGTTTCAGCTGAGTTTCTGAGCATGGTCAAGGGTTAAGAATGAAGGGTTAAGGGCTAAGGGCTAAGGGTCAATGCTATGAAAGATACATATTTTTAAGCAATAAAATGTATTTACTTAATTTTTTGCAATAATTCAGTAAAATTCAAATAAAATTTAAAAAACTTTTTAAACATTTTCTGAATTAATTAAAGAATTTTAATAAATGTAATTGCTTATATTTTTTTCAATAAATGTACAAGGCTAATATCACGCCATTCCCACAATTATTAATAGAATTTTAAGAACTCAGTTGTTCTTCCCTTTAGTCGAAAAGTTAGGCCAAACCTGCTTTAGATCTGTTGAAAAAACTTGTTAAGAAAATTAAGAGTAATTAGAATATGACCTTGCTACCTCCCTCTAACATTTGAAAATTTGACTAAACTATAGCTTTTTGAAAATAATTTCTCGATTTGTGACAATAGGCGGCGCTTTTAATTCTGAAGAGTTGTTTCATTTCGGTCTGAATTGAAGTTTTTTGTCGAAATGTGGCGACACTTTTGCAAAACCACTTTTTGATAGTTTCAAAGTTTAGAAATTGGGAACTGACTATAGATTGGTTGTGCCATAGCTATGGCTATAGACTGGCTATGCATTAGTGCTGCCCCAAAAGCTCACAGAAGCACTCATTCTTGAATCGGCGGTGAAACCGATAGACAGACAAGTTTTGTGCAGTTCTTGAGAAGCGCTGCCCTATAGTAGAGCCCAAAAGTTGTTCGACACTTATCTCATCTGTGAATGTAATGTTTGCGGTCTCTTATGTGCCGGCGATGACCGCACACGAGCTTTAGTGATGAAAATCTTTTGTATGACACTGGAAATTGTCGTGGAAATTGTCCTAGCACACAATTTTTAGTACTTGCATAAGACTGCGGATAAACTGCGACCACTATTATGTTGTTTATTGCGATTCTCTTCTTAATCACATCCGTTCCTCACTTCCATTGCTTAGAGACGACTACAGTCGTTGAAAAGTATAAAAAATTACCATGTTCACAATTGAAAGGACTGAGCAAAGGCCAGACACAATTGTGCTTTTTATATCCGGATCATATATCTCATATTGGAAGGGGTGCCAGACTGGGAGTCAGTGAGTGCCAGTGGCAGTTCAAGAATAGAAGGTGGAACTGTTCAACTGTAGACGACTCAAACGTATTCGGACCCGTTCTTACCATCGGTGAGTTCTTTCTTTAAAATTGAGCAAAATGTACAAGATGTACAGAATGTACCGAATGTACAGAACGTACAGAATGTACTTGGCAACAATTCAAAGTTCTATAATTAATGAAGAGTTACACATAATTTGAGCTCAACTTTCACTCGACATCTGTCGACAAATTATTCTTTGATTTGCATTTTTTGTTAAAAAACTTAACACTTTTAATCAACCGGTTTTTCGAAGCTTTTCTCAAATGCAAAACTCCCAGAAAATCAATTTTGCAGGGATTCACTCAATTCTACTTCAATCAAACTTGAATTAAATCATTCTATTCCTTACGGATCTAAAACAGTGATCCAAACGTCCACTGAATTCAAAAATAAAAGCATAGATTTGCCACAAATATTCTGATACTTTTTTTGTGATAAAATCGGTTTTTCATTACTCCCGTATTCACGGAATTCTTTGAAATGATATCTTAGTGGTCCATCAAATTGATCTAGTGCATATAATTGAATAATTTTATTAACAGCGAATAACTTAAATATATAATGAGTTTATTTATGTTTAAATTCAATGCTTTCCTCATTTGATTGTCTCATTGATTGTCCCCAACAGACAAACAACTCTTTTAATTATCGCTTCAATAAAATAATTATCTTTTAATACAATCGATTAATTTTCGCTTTCTCCTTATATTATCATGCTAATTCAAAAAGTTTAAATTTCCAGTTATATTGTTAAGTATAAAAAAGCCTTTAACCCAATCACTCCAAATTAGGAAATCTTTTTTTGATGGATTATATTAGAAATTGCCAATGAATACGATTAACAAGTTAGATCAAATAACCTGATAAATTTGAAATATGTTTAGATAAGACAAAACACTTTATCAATATTTCAGTTCTTGAAAATTGAAAACTCATGCAATTCTAATGCAATTCTAATTGCAATTAGAAAAATGTTTTAGTGATTAGTTTTTTGAATTAATTAATCATAAAATCGAGAAACAAATCTAAAGAATGAGAATAAAAATATTTATTTTTATTTTATAATTACGACTAATTTTTTTCATTATTAATAAATTATTTTTTAATAAATATCTGAAATCAAATCTTTAATTTATTTATGAATTAAAGTATAAAATGTTTTCACAAAAAAATTCCAATAGTTATGAGGCAATGATTTAATGATTTTCGATACACTAATATTTCTTTTAATATAACGGGATAACCAGGTTTTCTTATCTTTCAAACTTTAAATGACAAAATTTCAGCAAAAGTGACGATTTATTATTAGATCTAGATTATTTTTAATAACTCGTTTTATAATTAATAATAGATAAGAAGCTTTTAGTGTTTAGATTATATATTTTTTAATAACTCTAAATTTTTAAGCTTTTGATCTTGCATGTATTATATCGCAAATATAATAAATATTTAACATTTCCCAAAGTCTGGCTTTTTTAATTAACTGTGACCCTGATCACCTTCATGAAGAAAACTGTGAAATTTTCAGTTAAAAAGTTGTTTTGGTTATTCTTTTAAGTGTCAGAACTAATATTAATCAAAAAGTGGTCCAAAAATTTTTAAAATTAATTTTGAAATTCAAAGAAGGCTTTCGTTTCGATGATATAAACAATTAAGAGAATTAAGAAAATTAAGGAAAATCAAGTAATTAATGGCTGAACAAATGTACTTCAATTAGATTTATCGCACAGAATAGGTTTTAGTCATTATTGCGATCTCATTATTACTACTATTATTTATACGACGACTAATGGCTTTTCGTTATGTTTTTTATCGGATATTTCTTTTTATGTAAAACTAGTGATACACCACTTAATAGAGTTTTGGGTCAACTAATGATTTATTTATTTTTTTGTTTCGATATCGCGCTCTTTCTTTTCAATTCTGGTTAATATCTATCTCAAAGACAATTTATTTTCTCTATTTTAGTGCCTGAGTTACCTGTGCTTACATTCATTCCTATGTTATTTTTGGTGTATATTCCTATTTTACATAACGTTTTTAAAGGCACGCAATCTTATGAGCGCTCGACATATGCAGGATGTGTTTCGCATTGTTTCTAAGTAGCTCATTAGTTATATATTTGGCACAGATATATCTAGGTAACAAATGATAAAAGTTTATAAGGTGAGGATCATTAGCTCCAGTGCTTCTCATTCTTATAATATATCAAATAAAAGATGAAATCAATTAATAATAAATTGGTTTTAGTTTAACCAAATTTAAAACATTTAAAGTGAAGAATAAGTTTTCAAATTCTTAATAACTATTGTTTTCCTTTATTTTAACGAAAAAATCTCACTTTTATTCAAATTATTATTATTTTCTTTATCTTTAATTATCTTTAATTAATATTAAAATTTATTCATTTTTGTTCTTTTTATCCAATTTATAATCTCTTCGATTAAATTTTTATTACATTTGAATTATATTTTAATTGAAATTCAGTTTTGAATAAAATTTTGTTTCTTTCAGTGAAGAAAAACAAAATCTAAAGCCATTTCTCGATCCCATCTGTTGTCCGATAGCTTTAAATCATGATTTCCTTCGTATTTATTATTTATTATTTGAGGATTAGGTTTAAGCCGAGACCGGACTTATGTGTCTCACAAATCATATTGAATTGAATCTCCATTTTATCTAAAATTCAATTTCTGGCTCTTCAGAAGTAGCCAGTCCATTTTCTTTGGCCGCCAGTGAATTCAATGTTGAAATTATAATTTCTTCAAAATGTTAACTCAAAGAGAATTATGTTTTAAAGCCTTGTTTTATACCTAATCTTAAGACAATAGAATACTTATGTTTTCTAAAACCTTAAAATGACTTCAAAGAGAAATAACATTTTTTTTTTTAAATTTAATTATTTTAATATTCGGTTCATCTAAAGCACAAAAAAAAGTGAACTAAAACTAAGATTAGCTGTGCTTGATCACCTAAGTTTTCTAGAATTATCTGAAAATGACATTCGATTAATGGCTGACAAATAGCTCTCAGATTTGAAGATAATCGAAGAATAGATTGATATAATTCTTGTGGTCGAATATAAGCCTATTTATGGTCCATTGGTTTAAGGCATTAGTGAGATAACAAGGCATTAGTGACAATAGAATTACATTATTTCATATAAGACATGATGGAAATGATGGCATAACTGCTTTCCAAGAGATTTATGTTTCTGAAACTATTGACGAATATTACATAAAATGATTTTTTCGTAGTCCTATAAAAGTCTCCCTAATATTGCCATTTGTATGGTGTGCGCTCTCAACATCTGTACACTAAAATATCAATCATTTCCATACAATAACTTTTATATAAGAGAGGGATTTGGCAGAAGTTTTCTCTTTCTCTTTCATTCTTTGCTTTGATTTTGACTAAAAAACCGCATATTTTAAATATAAAATACTTTTCATATCATATGTTCCATAAAAACAGAATAAAAGTCGAGTTTTAATACATTTGTGTTATTCATTAGTTTGAGTTCTGAAACAATTTTTATTACAAAAAATAATTCTTTTATTTAAAGTTTATCTCATATTTATTGTGAGAATTTGTGTTTAAAATTAATTTGTTTTATTTACTTCTTTTCTCTGCGTTTTTGTGTAAAATATTTTTAAGTTTCAAACTTTTATTTCTGTTTATATTAACAAATAGTTTATGTGTTATATTCCGATTAAAACTTGAAAATTCACTTAAATCTGAATATAATGTAATGAATATATTTGTGTTTTTGTATGATATGTAAATTATATTTGAAGAGAATAATAGTTAGGATAGAATGCATTGAATGCCTGCACACGAATCAAAAACATCGTATGAATAGTTAATGAAAAAAATGTTCGTTTTATACCTCTTTATTAACCGCACTCACAGTAGGCATTCCTCCAACATAAGAATTACTGTCCATTATCTGTAACACTGGATGTGAGCCATAGTTCGATGCACTTCATAAATGTGATTATCTAAATCTGATCCAAAAATGTTTGTTTGTTTTTTAGCGAATTCTAAACGTTTTGTTTTTTTTCATGTTTTTGACGGATATTTTGTATTCAAAGGCGTAATCACTAAACAGACATAAGACAAGTCCTCATCTGATTATGTAATTCAAGTAAAATTAGATATCCTTCAAAGTTTGTAACCCCAGGCGAGAGGGAGGGAATTCTAATTATCAATTTTAAACTAAACTTGATATTTTTTGTAAAAAAGTGACCAATTAATTGATAAAAATTCCCTAAATTTTGTTTATTTTTAAAAAATATTATTTTTATTTTCATCGCAACCAAATTGTATTAAGAAATCCGATAAACTTATATATTTAATTTCAATTTTTTGCAGAGTCTGATGTGATGATCTTGGTTAAATTTAGTTCATGTCATTTAGTTAATGTCAAGAATATGAATCGAAGGGAATGTAAAATCGGGGTATTTTTTGGATCAATAGTCAACAAATTTCTATTGTGTTGTGAATAGAAGTTTAGCTCAAATTTATTGTATTTTTTTGCTTTTGATTGAATGGTTTTGAGGCTTATGAGGGGACGACCGCTCAAAAGAGTTACGATTCCAGACATCAAAAGCTATTCAATCGATTCGCACAACTTTTGCTAAATTGAAATTCCAGTTCTAATTCTTTGATTTGAATACAAAAAGACATAAATTCAAAAGAACTTCTGCCAAATAACCAAGATCATCTTTCAAGTTCATGTAATATGATTAGGAACATAATCGACAGTTAAGGCTTTGATTTGGAATAACTATAAAAATATAACTCAAATATATATAGGAATTGATTTTCATATATCGTTGAAACGACCACTAATTCTATTGTTGAGCCAAAAGGAAAAACGTTATTAACGTTTGTTGCAAAACCTCTTTATTTGAGCCATTTTTGCGATTAATGGCCAAAAGTTAACAAATGATTAAATATATATGTAAATAGATTTATGATTTAGTTCACCCATTCAATTATGGGTTCATTCAATTCAAGATTAAACTGTAATTAAAGCGACAGTTAAGAAGAAATACTTTAATTACTGGTTATTAAAACATTGCCAAGAAGTTTAAGAGAGGGATCAATTATATTTAGTATTAGAATAATAAAAAACTAAATTTTGATAGAATTTCATAATCAAACGGATATAATAGTCAGACATAAAAAATTGATTTATTATTATTCGGTTGATTTTATTCTTGTTAAAGCCGTTACTCTTTATATATTTATTTACTTATATTCACTTATATTGCGTTCTATTTATTTATGTTTTATTTTTATTTATTTTTTCTAAATTTTATTATTAATAATAAAATGTTTTTATCTTTTGAGTGAAAAGAAAAAGAAGTTTTTCTGACAAAATTTGTTTAAAGAAAAATTGTTTTATTATTATAAAGGTTTTGATATCAAAATTATTGATTATCTAATGACTAATCAAAGGATCGATCAAATTTTGATTCATAACATAATCAAGTCATAAATTTTAACTATAATTACTTATTTTTAATGCATTTATTGTATACATCTTTTCTTATGTTCTCAATGGAAAGATTTGATGCCCGGAGTCATTTAGAAGACAGACCTTTACTATAAATTTTCATCAAATAAGCAATTATTTGATGAGTAAATGATCTTGCTTCATTCAATTGCCTTTAACCTATATGTACTCTATATGTGATGAATGACAAAAATCTGATAAATCCGTATTTACCCAAAGTTGACATAAAATTAGCTTGGTAGCTATAGATATATAGCCAAATATAGCTCTTGGTAATTGGTATCATAAATGTCAGTCATCTTTTATCGAATGCCCGGAAAAGTTTTTTATGGACCAAATAAAGAGATTTAATGCCATTATATTATATTTAGACAATTCTGTCATTTAGTGATCCAACTATTGCTATGAATTTTGAATGTAAATAAAGTGTTACTAAATATGGTATAAACAAAATTTACAATATTTTGTGAATAACTAATAGAATATTTTTCTAACGTTTATATCTTATCTTTCAATCCATACAAATCTTGATGTGATTTTCGCATATGTTTTAGTCGTTGAGTCGTTTTTAGGAAATTGTTTTGAGAAAGAATTCTATTTTTATTTTCAATCAATTTATTAACAGATTTTTTATGGATATTTTCCTTTTTTGTGAACATATCTGAAAATCGATGACTCCCTCAAAGAATGCCCTCAAAGAATGCCTTCCAATTCATACAGTTTTTAGCAATTATGAGAACCCATTCAGGTGTTGTTCAATAGCTTTGATTAATATTTTTACTCAACTTTAATAACATTGTGTTTCGGACTTCAGATCAATAGTTTAGTGAAAAATTGTTTAAAAATTGAGTCCATTCTCTACAAAAAGTTGAGCTCTAATTAAATATTTATATAATTTTTTCCCTAATATTTGTATTCTAAGGCAGTAGTTTTCACTCCATCACTATTGAATGCCTCATAGCTTTCAACATCGGTTCCCATATAAGGGCTGTCCGTTTACCCAAACATTTCACTATTGATTTCTGTGAACTTTTTCCTATACAACGAATGGTTTATTTTTTGCTAAAATTTAGTATTCATTAAATTAAAGTTTATTTCAAAATCTCAGAGCTATTAATCAGTGAAAAGTTATAATTGATTTGACAGAAACTGAACCCAAAACTCATTTCAATGTTTAATCAATGTCTCAAACATTAAACACAACACGAAATCTCTGCTCAAACTTATCATTATTATTGTTTTGATGTGAATACTGGTCACAAATTTTGCTTGATAACTATTAGACTTACATAACAATTTTTATTAATAATCATGGAAAACTTTGAGGAAGTAGTTTCAAGTAGAGAATGACGAGAAAATTTCTCCTTTCGTCAATTTTAGTCAAAAGTGTATAACAAAGAAGAGGTTTTTCTCCGAAAGTATGCCTCAAAATTATATATAACGGCTCTAATGGAAGACTATATTATTATTACTTATGGAGTGACTGAGGAAAGAGTCGGCAAAATATATCGAAAACTTTTTTGAAAAATGTGTTAAAAAGATAAATATATTGTTTTTCTCATATATTCTAAGAGCCAAAGGCTTTTTGTTAGACTTAAAAATCTGTGCCAATGCAGTCCTTGTGCTGTCCCTCTGCAAAACGGAGTGCACAAGTCATCAGTTATTCCATAGAGTGATCATTACTGGCAGACAATGACAACTGTTTTTTAAAAAAGCTTTTCTTTTTATTTTTTTGAGAGACATTTGAAAATTGTTTTCAAAGCGAATAATACTTCACTCATTCCCTTCGAATCACTTCAAACGTGAATATAGTTTTTTGAAGGATTAGCACAAATCAGTATTTGTTGAAATGAAGAGAATACAACTTTTGACTGACTTTTGACTCTAAATTTGTGAGATATAGAATCAAATAATTTATTGCAATCTATTATACATTGAAATTAAATACTTTTCTCGTCAGTGATGACCAGTGGGGGTAGTTCTCAATCTTGATTATTGAGGCATAAATTGCCCCAGGGCAAATCTCTTGATTAAATTCCATTATTTATTAAGGATTGAACTAAAATTGTCAAATTTTTGGGGCTATTTTTGTCAGAATGAATGAAGTACTTAATATGAGTGAACGTATGGGAAATGTTCTAGCACAAATCAAAATTAAAAGACCAGATTTGTTAGCAAATGATAAGAACTTATTGAAAAGTGAGAGAAGTGAGGCCACCCAAACCCATACTATGGCCACTACTGAATACCAAGTTTTCATCATTGAATACCTCATTTTGTTGGTTACATAAAAACTGGTCACAAGTCTTATAAATAGAAGTTTTTTTTATAAATAATTTTTTTGTCTCTATTTTACATTGAAAAACATGTTTCTTACAAAAGTTGAACATTTATTTCAAGCTGTGCTTCACTTAAAGACTTAATTATTATAAATCAAATCAAATATTGCTTTAGTTTAAAGACAGGTATATATAAAATAGTTATCAATTAAAGTGCAAAACGAAACACAATTTTCTTATTTTAAAGACCAATAACTGAGTTTTCAAAACCTCAGATAAGTTTTAGAGCCAAACATTAAATAATTTATATAATTAAATGAATAACTCTTTTTTGACTACTGTTTGAAACATAAGAAAAAAAAATTATAATAAAAGATATCTTTTAAAATATATTGAATTTATTTTCTCTGGGATTGAAATCTCAAAGTATTTTCTCAGTATATATAATATGTTAAATAAAAATATCATTAATATTAATGACATACAATAATAACTAAAGGTATGATATTTTTTATTTCTTTGGTTATATTAAGGTATATAAGAATATCTTTCAACTAATAATTATAATTCAAAATTTCAAATTCGGACCTAATTTTTGTTTATTTGCGAACAAATAGTAATAAGAAAAACATAAATCCAGTGAATATAACCACTAAATGTAAGTAAAAACAAAAATTTAAATTCTATTCGTTTTCGGCAAACATTTAATAAATTTCTTATTGTTTTCTCAAAAGTATTTCTTTTGTCAAAAAAGTTAATAATAATATATTTTTTGTGCGAAACTTTTTTAAGTAAACATAAATAATTCAATAGAAAACTAAACTTACATATATATATCCAATGTGATAGAATTAATGAACTATTTAATTAAATGCGCTTGGTCACAAACTTAAGATGAACAGCTTATTTTAAGTAATGTTTTTTACTTGTTTTTAAATTATGATAAATAGCTACTCATTTATCTAATTGAGCTTGTTCGCCTTTATGAGCAATTCCAAAATAATCTTCATTTTTCCCTGTAATAAAGTTTCATAGTTTAATTATCTAAATCTTGTGAAATCTATAAATTAACTTCAGGATAATCTAGTACAAAAAAAATAATAGAATTGAAAAAAGACAAAAAGTCCAGACTCGAGGAAAAATAAGAATTTCATTACCAAAAAAATCAATTTATTAGCCATAAAAAGAGCAAAACTTGATTCACAAAAAAATTGTTATTTATTTCAAATCGATATAAAAGAATTGAAGGAAAAAAGTTCTGAAAACTTTTTATATTTACGATAGACTTAAAGCATTTTTACGATAATATCAGTGAATATCGCTATTCGTTGTGTCGCCTAAAATGAGGTCTTAATTTTAAAAAATAAAAATCTAAAAATAATGATAACAAATAAATAAGAAGTATTTCTCATTCCTGTAAATGAATAATTCAGACAAATGCCAGTATGTGCTGACCCCCCGTCACACCAATAAATTCCCCCACAATTCAAGTAATATCCGATAGTCTTAATAGTGTTACTCGAGTTCACACATTTGTTGAAAATGAGTTTAAAGAAAAAAATTGATACAAAATGTATTTGGCTTTAAGTCAAAACATTTTATGTCTCATTTGGTTTGTGAGCCATACATACATTCATTCAGTGTTGTTGTAATTTAAAAGATTATTTTGAAAAACAGTTTGATATATTTGAGACATGGAATAACCAAGTTAACTTTAATCATAGTATTAAGAACAAAAAGTGCATGAACATTTTCTTATTTGCTTGATTTTCTTATGTTAAAACTTTGTTTTTCTTTTTGTAGAAGACTTGAGCGGATAATAATAGGTTTGATTAGTCTGATAATAGTGGGGTAGAGCCTGGATGTTACCTATTTAAAAAACATTTTGAAGTCTAGAATATTTTTGTGTGTTTGATATAAAGCATAAGTGTTTGGCATATTTCAAATGAATGTCACTATTAGTGAAAAATGTGAGACAAGTGAAGAGAAATTCTCATCAAATTGTCAATAAGTGGTTGTGGAGTCATCCTCGTCATCGTCGACAGCACTGACACACGTTTTATTTTATTGCATTGGCTTTTGGGCCAACCATTTCTTGTGCAGTGTTTTAATTGCCAGTCATATAATTTGACTATCAGTTCAGCTCAATATTGACTATCTCTGTCTTCTATCTCTTCATATTATACCATTGCTATCGATATAATGCATTTGTCTGATGGTAGAACTTTTGATTTGTAGAGCGCAAACTTTGCCCTGGGCATCCTTCACCAACCAATCTATTCAATGGCTCTCTCTCTCTCTCTCTCTCTCTCTCTCTCTCTCTCTCTCTCTCTCTCTCTCTCTCAACGGAATTCTTTCTTTGAAATGATAGGAATGTTAATAAACACGACTTCGGTATGAATTGTTTGGTCCAAAGAATGAATTTCTCCGAAATGGAGAATAAATGAATCGAAAATTTGTAAAATTGGATCATTTGATGAAATTTCTAGAAATTAATCTAAAAATAAATGAATTCATTGAATTCATTGGAGACTAAGATTTTTCTCTTTTTTTATATTTGTTTGCATTCAATTCATTCTATTATTAGAGTTATTATAGTCTTTATATTTTTGACTTCCTTTCAAACATATCTTTTATCTCAAAAAACTTATTTTTGCCTTTTATTACATTTTTATTCGTATTTTTATCTATTTTTTATGTTTTAATTGATATAAAACTTTGTCTTTTATTCTGTCGTAATATTTTCTTTTATGTCGGAAGGGTTTAAACAAGAGGTTATTGTCTTAGGATCTTGATCTTTATCATTAATGTTGGCCCTTTTAATCAAAGCTCTCTGTTCTTAATGTCCTAGCTCTATTTAACTATTGGTAATTAAATTGGAATCAAATTGTTTTGTCTGATAAAGTTTGAAAGTTCGAGAGATTAACTTGAAACTAGTACATTAATAATTGATAGAGCCACCTTGGTCATGGCTTTATTGGCAATAATAGCTGAGGTAATAATAATAAAAAAGTTTTCATTGAACCAGAAATAAGTTGAGCCACTTTTAACATTAAACGTCTCAAAGATTTTCAATTCTAATTAATCACTTCTAAAACTTTTCACGAATTTTTTAAAACCAAATTTCTTATGAAAGCCTTAATTTTATTACAGTTTTTATGGTTTTCAATAAAAACTAATTTTGTTATAACACTGAGAGGCAAAAAAAATCATAAACTTTTTAATCTAATTCTTTAATAATCGATAAAATTTCACAGAAGTGTTGTTATAATAACTGATTTCTTTACCAGAAGTCTGACTCATATCATATCAATATTACTTAAAAAATAAACTTTCAGTAAATTTTCAATTTATTCAACACTTGATATAATTACTAATTTCTACTTTTTTTAGCCTCTCGTGAGACAGCATTCATGCACAGCATCACAGCTGCAGGTGTCGTCCACGCCGTTGCCAGAGCCTGCAGGGATGGCCAGCTTTCACACTGCGGATGTAGCCGTGCAGCCCGTCCTAAGAATCTACACCGGGGTAACTAATGATTCATTTTTATCAGTCTGTTTACTACCAGACTTTAATAAAAAAAAATGAGGCAAAAAATTATACTCCAGTAAAGTATATTTTAATACAAAATGAATTAAGAAAACGGTTCACATCGGAAACCATTTTTCATTCGTTGAAAACATCGCAACAAAACAAAAGCAGTTATTAAATCTCATAATTGATTCAATAAATCTTGAATTTCAACACTATTTCTCATTGAAGTATTCAATCAAATTTGTTGACGACTTTTCCAAATGAATGAAAAATCGATAATTTTTTGACTATTTTTCCGAAAATAACAATAAATTACAACGAGTTTAGGCTATAATTTGGAGCGAAATGTCATCCATCAACATTTATATATTCTACGATAAAAGCTATCCATTAGAAAATATAATGAAAAAGTGCTCATTCATTGAATTGTTGACGAAAATTGTAATTGTAATTGTGCTTGATCCATTTTCTATCTAACCAGAGTGGATTTGGGGCGGATGTGGTGACAATATTGAATACGGATATAAATTCGCACAAAGTTTTGTTGACGTAAAGGAACGGGAGAACTCATATTCAAAAGGATCAAGAGAACAAGGCAGAAAATTAATGAACTTGCACAACAATGAAGCGGGAAGAAGAGTTTAGTCATTGATTTCATTTATTCCTTCATATTTTATAAAAATTCTTTTTCTTTAATATAAGTATTCATTTTAAAACCAAGTCTTCAATCTTTCCTCTCTTTTCTCTCAATTTTTACTCAAAGAGTTCTTAAAACTTATGATTTAAATCTAATCTCAAGATTTAAGTTATGACTTATTCCTAAAATTTTGGACAAATGAATACAAAATAATATTTTCAAAGTATTTAAGTGCGAATATTAATGTTCTTAACCTTATTTAAGCGAAAAACGCATTTTAAGAGAATATGTTTTCCAAATTTGGATAATTTAAAAATTTTCAAATAGATTTCCATCCGATAGTATATCATCTCTTTCTCTTTCTTTGTTCGAATTTTTGCAAGGTATAATGATATATAAGATAAAATTAAGAATTTGTTGCGTTTTGTGCCTTAACTGCATATTATATAACATATGATATGAATTTATAAATTCAGTACTCGTTTGATGGGTTTCTTTTGGATGACTTTTAAACCTTAAGTCAATCAATAGATTCGATTAATTTTATGAATTATATTCTCTTTTTCTGTATTATTGGTTGCGTTAAAACTCACTTATAGTCACTTATATTACTTATGTATTAATAAGTAATGCTTTGCTCTCATCTAAACTAAGCAATGATTATATGCTCTGACATAAGTGAAGGCAATTATAACCTCCAAATGTATCTATAAATGAATGGATTCCAAGAGAAGAAAAATGATATCATTGATAGAAATCTCATCTCTTTTTCTTTTTAAAATAAATTATCTAATAAGTAATTACCAAGGCATTATTGGAATATATGATTTTTAATGAGACTTTAAAACTAATTGAATCAAAAAATTCTTCACTAAATTTATGGAATCAGTGCATAACATATAAAATATGCAGGTTTATATGTTTAATATGTTTATTCCAAAAATATACTGTCAATCAATTTTCATATGAATGGGAAAAATGAAATTTTAAAACAGTTTTAATTTTCTATTTATAGTTTTTAAAATTTATAATAAATGAGTTATGCCCTGATCATCACCTTGGATATGGTCACCTATGCTTAAAACCCGATAAAAGTCTAAATATAAAAACATTTTATATAATAAATAATCAAAGAATCCGTTTATCAGAGATTTTCATTGATTTATAACTCGAACCATAATATTGTATCACTTTTTGTTGGGCCGATAACTATCAGTCAAATGGCTTTCCTCAATGGCTTTCCTCTATAGTTCTCCACTTATCAGAAGCTCTATTTATGTTTCAAATAAGTATTTATGAATTAAACAAAATATGTTTCTTCAGTCAACGAATTCGATGTTTTTCAAAATTACACGAATTTTCGTTTAACATATCGTATAATAAGCACTCAAACTAAGGACTGGTAGTGAAGCCCACTATCATATTGAAAATAATAGCAGAGTTTGGTCACAGAGTTGCACACAATCACAACCTGTCATATTTTCAAACAAAACTAGGTTTGACTTAACCATTGCTATTATTTCATCTCTATATGTGTTTCAATAATTTGATCTAGAATAGAACAGAATAGAACAGAACAGAAACATATGAAAGTAATTTATGTGAATTGTGTTCTAATGTTGCGAATTTAGGACTAATTTATCCCTTCATTTGGCTTTTCATAGCGTAAGGGTTTGACTAATAGTCATCTTTGAATTCTAATAATACGATTGAGAGGAAGTGAGAGATGAGGGGCTCAATGGAGGCACTGAGAAGAGGCCGAACATTGTGTTAGTGGTCTTAACTGGTGATTGCAATTCGAGCTCTACTCTAATAACAAATTGCTTGTCAACCAATTTTTTGTGTGCGACCGACGAAAAGCCATTTGTGTGGAGCCTTTTGTTCCCTATCATTACATTCGATATATAGTCTCCCAATTCAGTTGTGTTTTGGTTTGCAATTCTGTGTCCAATATATGGCTATTACTGTATTCATGCCTATGAGTGCTGCGTATTATATGAAAGAGAGATTAGCACTGCTTGCGTTTCGAGTCCCTCTTCAAAGAGAAAGAGGGCTATCGGTGTTGTGCTGACTATACAACACTCTGATGGCCCAAAAAATACGGTTTTCCAATAGATTTAAACTTATATTAGAGTTGAAGAGTATAGAGTGTTATATGTATTGTATGCGAGGAAAAGGAGAACAAAGCGAACGGCACTTAAAAGCCATTATTAGTCGATGTTCTGACTCCTCTTCGGGCGCTCTCCTCATTCACTTTCGCTTTATGTTCTCTCTCTAAGTTCTCTGCCAATTGTGGGTCTGGTCTGTAAGGTTGTGCTGCGCTCACTCTATGAGTGTGTCGACGACAAAACACTATTGACTCGAACCGATGATAACATCACTTGTCTTTAGCACTGTTACCACTCTCTTTGGGCTCAGCCGTAATTCTGTGCTCATATATCAATTTCATAACTCATATTAGAATTACCGGTTTTTGGCTGGAAATAAGCCATAAGTTATTATATCTCTTCATATATATTATAGTCGATAGCAATTCGACAAAAATGAAGAATTCTTTGGTTAAGCGATAAAAGGAATCAGAAGAGCATAAAAATGTATGGACTCAGCCCTTACTTCAGTTGTCGACCCCCTCAGCCAAAGCCCGAGCAATAAAATTTAATCCTAATGTAAGGGCAAATGTGTCAGCAGATAAAGCGGCCGAATATTTAACGGCCATAACTCTAATATAAGATATGTTTTATTAGTTTTCTATTCGTTATTATTGTGTACTTCATTTCATTTGTCTTTAAACGAGCAATAATTTTATTACCAAAAACTCACCCGAAAGCCAACCAATGCTTTAATTAGAAGAGATTCTGAGAAAATCCCTTTCGTAACAGCGATTAAAAAGCCCACGAAAGATGATTACTCGTTCAGATACCTGTCCTTTCTTTATAACTAAGGCGTGAATTCCAATCAAATTAGAAAAAAGAAAACATATTTTCATTTCAATGAATAAAACTAATTCCTAAGAGTAGAGTCGAGTCCATACAACTGACTATTTAGAACTAATCAGTCAAGAATTAGAGGTTTGTATTTTGAATAAAAACTATTCGAACCTTAGCTATCAAATCGAGTTATATCCTGTGCTCATCAGTCTGTCTGACACTTAATAAGTGGAGCTTAACTTTCTTAGCATTTTTGTTAGTGAAATGAAAAAAAGCATTTTCTCTGCAATTTATTTGGTATAAGAAATGATACTCTTTTGAACAGTCAGTGATAGAAAAGTACTAAAAAAGAACTCCCAAAAGAACTTCACTTTTTTTCGTTGCTTTTCGGCGAACATCAAAGCCCTGAGTGTTGTCTATGAAAACCTTTATCATTAATGAGTGCATACCTTCTTTTCACTCACTTATTGCCTCCAATCCTGAGCTGATCATCGCTTGATATTCGCCAAAAAATTTACTTCAAAAGATAAGTTTAGACAAATTCTAAACTATCCAAAGGGATCCCTCTCTGATCCCTCTCTAATGAATTAATGAAAATCCATTAAAAACTACATAATTATAGATATGATTAAAAGTTTTTTCCAAAATGTTTTACATAATTGTCTATCAGTTTAGAGAAATTGCTGTCAATTTAATGCACTTTCCATCAGATTTTCAATAAGTTTTAAGACTCAAAACTAATTCAAAGATAACTTTATTTTCTTTTTTAAATTTTATTCATTTATTTATTGAAAATTGAGACTAAAGTGGAAACTCTTTTAGGCGGTCATACGTAAGACACGAGTGACATGTAAATGTCATGGTGTTAGCGGCTCCTGTTCCTTGGTCACCTGCTGGCAACAACTCTCCAGTTTTCGAGAGGTAACAAATATATACCTATTTTATTGTCCCATAAAAGTCTTGTCTATAAATAGACTGATATAATGAAAACAGTTTAGAGTAGAGAAAAACTCAAACAATATTTCCATTCAATTACTGGTCGTAAAAGTCAGTCATTCAGACATTTCTTAGTATTTTTTTCCTCCGATTTTAATAAATAGTTAAAAGGAGTCAATACTAATTGTTTTGATGTTTAGTTAAGTTTTAATGATATTTCACTTAACGTTTCGTTTTCATTGTCTGCTCTTATGTCTGTCCCTCTCGTCTACTAAACGATTGAAAACCACTACAACTGAAAGGTCGGAGACTTTCTCAAAGACAAATACGACGGCGCGACTGAAGTTAAAATAAATAAGAGATCAAAACTTCAAATAAGAAATGGGAAGTTCTCGCGGCCCACGGCTGAGGACCTGCTATATATGGATGAAAGTCCCGACTATTGTATTACCAGCGATCAGACCGGTTCCGTTGGCACTCAGGGTCGGGCCTGCAATAAGACTTCGCCCGGAACTGATGGTTGCAATTTGATGTGTTGTGGGCGCGGGTAAGACATTGAACAATACAATAATACATATAATGCATAATAATACAGAGATGACCATGATAGACATAGTAACGCCTAGTCTATAAACACCCAATCTAACAGGGTGTTTTCTAAAAATAAGCTCATTTATACATTTTATCTTTAGATTATTAGTTAAATAACTGATAATATGAGAAATAGCACCTAAAATGTTACCTTGCTCATCTTATTAAAATTTTTATTTATTCGAAACTTTTGATTTCATTGAATGATATATTCTTTTATGGGTTTAGATTTGGATATTATTTTCATTTCAAAATATTTTCTTTTAGATATTATTTGAATTAATATTACTATAAATGAGTTCAATAAACTTTTTGGGGAAATCTCTGCACAGAATAGAAATTGTTTTCACTGATTTTGTTATGTTTTTGGTTTTGGTCTGTTTGTAGGTATAATACACATAAAACAGTGGTAAAAGAGAGGTGCAACTGTAAGTTTCACTGGTGCTGTTATGTCGAATGCAAGACATGCACAAAGACTGTCGACATCCATACTTGTAAATAATTATATGCTCACCACTCAGACCATCGAAAACAGTGTATTCCTCTCCTCCTTAAAACTCAGCCAACAATTGATCGGCATTTGAAACGATCAGCTCATAAGACATATGTCGAGAAAAAATAGATAAAAAGGCATTCATTCGAGAAACTCATTCATACATTCATTGATTCGATGCATTACTTAAAGCCATAATATAATAGAAAAGAATTTCTATTATAACAATAATTGAAATATTATTATAAAACATATTATAAGAACAGTACAAAAGTGCATAACATTCACAAAATTGCAAATTCCTTTTCAATTCTATTTTGGATCTAAATTTCCGACATTTTATTCTTCATTTGTTTATGAATTTTCATTGAAATTAATGTTTTGGTTAAAATAGATTCTTATTAATCGAGTTTTTTCTTTCTGTTCTTCATTTGATTGCATTCTCTCTTAAATCTCATTATATTTAATATATTTACAAAAGAATTAGTTTTGAAAGAATACATTTCGAGTAAATTTTGTCTCTTTTTATATTAAAATTTTCATTAAAAGACTGTTAAATAATTTCTATTAACATCTGTTACATAACACAAGTATTAGCACAGAATTTGGTAATGAATTAAAAATGCAAATTAGGGGCAATTTGTGGTATAATATGATAAAACATAATTAGAATTGGAATATAGACCATAACAGCATAGGAACAACCGAAGAGAGCACTGCCAGCACTGCCACAACCACTGAGTAAATGATGGTCTCAGACACTGATTTATGCTTAAAACGTGATAATTATGTTTAATCATAAGAAGAATATCTATGTATTCATATAATATCCTTTCGTATGTATTCTGAGTCGTCGGCTATTCTTCAAAACTAAATATTCATTTGAATTCTTTTGGAGTTTATTTAGAGTATACCTTAATTATAATAGAGAGTGAACTGACTCACTTCAACCTAAAACACATAAATTAATTTTCAAAACTTATCTAAACAAACCTTTTTGTAAAAATATTTCAAAACAATGCTCTGATCGCAAAGATTTTCAACATTTTTCTTCTCTTATTGTCTGTTAATGACTTTAAAAAAGGTATTGAACTGAACTTATTGTAAATGTTTTCATATTTAAACTTTCATTAAATAATTTCAATTCTTATAATAAACACAAAATAATTAGTGTCTTAACTATAATTTGTAATTTAAAGTAAGAGCTGCCAAAAAATTACAATTATTTACTCATATATATGTCTTTTTTAATTGTTTTGAAATATTTCCAAATATTTTATACTTATTCGTCACATAAAAGATCCCACATTTGTGTCATCTCTTGATTTGTGTATAATTTATATTAATTTTGATTTATATCTCATTTTTAAATTATAAATAAATGAATTAATAAATTGACTCTAATTTCTAGTGATGTAAAGTATGATTATATGAAAGCCTTCAAAACAATACAAGTTTTAAACAAAACTCAAAAAGTCTTTGACTTCAATAAATTCAATATAAAGGTTAGTATTTACACAATGGAATAATAATTAAATTTAATTATAATAGATTAAACTCTATAATTATAATTTATTAAATGAATTGTTTATAATCGGGAGGATATTCAGGGGATTGAGTTAAGGGGAAAGTTCTGGTATTAATTCATAAATTGCATCCTTATATATGCTTTATTATATCCCTTATATATTGCTATTCAAAACAGGAGTGAAACCTCTCTCTCAGACATAAATAAAAATTTCATATAATAAGTACTTCAAAGCTGTGCTACAAATCTAATTGAATTGAAACGATTTATTTAGAACTTTAATATTAATAAATTTTCTGTAGGAATAGCTTAACAGAGAGTACATCCTATTTTTGTTGTGTGACCAAGATGTTTCCAGATTTAACCCAATTTTATGTCACTTTTTATCATTTCATATTGGATTTCAACACCAGATTAGATTACTATAATCTTAATCGTTTAATATTACTCAAGGAATTTGTTCTAGATAACTTTGAAGGTATTGTATTATAAAAGTTAGCTTGGTATGTTAAAAGGGATGAATACTAGTGCTGTCAATAGAATATGAGTGCAAATAATAATTTTGTCTGCAGTGCAATACCAGTGCTATAATTTGAAGTCAGAGATGGGCTTTTTTCAGGTCATTAGTAGAGAGGCTGTGCTTCACAGCTAATAATGACCTCTAAGGCATAAAATACAGTCGACTATTAAAATACAAAATAATTAAAAAGCGCTTCAAATGTGAAAATATGTGAAACATTAATTTTGAGTCGAATTTTACTCCAAGTATTTCATTATGTAATCAATCAAAAGGTTTTCTCTCACTTTCTTCTAAAAACACATAATTAGTTCAGTATTTGCCATAATTTTACTGAATTCCAGTTTTCCTCTAAAAAATATTTAGTTTTATGTTTAAACTATAAATGAATATTAAAAGACATTTTGAATGAATAAAAAAAATCATATAATGATAGCCTTTGAAGATATGAAACGAAATTTTTAAAAAGTATTTAGAGTTGTATTCATTCCAACCATTCATTCGTTGAGTCTTTCATTTAAATGAATATAAAGTCAAAGAAATTTTTACATATCTTTCAGTGATTGAAATCCTTGTGTTTGCATATGTTATGAAAGTTTGAATTCAATAATGGATTTTCTTTTTCTCCTTTTAAAACACCAAAAATAACTTTACATTAAAATTAGTTTTTCATCTCTTCCTTACTCTCAAAGACAAACATAAGACCAGAGTTTTTGAACTCATTAGCAAATTCTTCAATATTTTTCTTACTTTAGTCAATAACTGGTCGTTATATAATATCCAAGATCACCAATTAATCACTATATGTTAACTAAAAGTCAATTCGATTAGATAAACTTTTGATTGAACCATGCTAATCATTTAAATAATTGAATGGTACCTTTTCAAATCCACAAAATATTAAAATCTTATCCTTTACATTAAATAACCAAGCCAATTTAAGTTCAGACTTTTTTAGGGATAAAAACATCAATTTATAAAAACAACTGTATTTAATCTAATAAGCAGTCAATTAGCAAGGTCCGTTCTTTAATTGGAAGCACAGATTTTATTTAAGTCAGATTACTATCGATTTAAGTTAAACATTAAGAAATGGTAGTCTTTGGTAGTCATCTTTAATTAGTTCAAATAAAATCAATTATCTTTTCCTTTATTAAGTCCTGAATTGAATCATGAAATGAATCCTTAATTTTTTAAAAAACGAAAAAATGATTAAAACAATGATTTCTTTAATGAAGTTTTTTATTATTAATTTCTTTGAGTTTTAAATAATTGACTCTATTTTTACCGTCTATTATAAGAAAACGGCTCTCTTGTGATTTAAAAAGATAGTAAACCAGTTAAGTTTAACTGAGTAACAAACCTTTTAAGTAAGTTTTTTTTCATAGTTTAATTTAAGCGTAAATTATTAAAATTAATATTTGCAAGAAACAAATTCAAGACTAATTTTAACCTGTGATAATCTAATCAGAAATTATTCTTTTTTTAAATTTGTATTCAATTTTCTATATTTAGTAAAATATTCAGCAAAAAAAGTAAATTAATTAAGAGTTTTAAAAGCAGTTGTTATTTACAAATCAATGCATTTCATCGATAGATTAATTAATTGATGGCTTACTTTTCAGTTTTGAATTATCTTTTTACTTTTCGATTCGAATTTAATATATCTTTTTCTTAAAAGATTCCCTGATTTTAATTATAGTTTATTTTAATTTTGATTTTTTTTCTATTAGTTTTGTTTTGTATTCCTAATTGATATCATAAGTAGAGCGTGATTTGATACCAGGATATTTTAGATTCTAAAATTTAGAATAAATTGAATCACAATTTTTTTCTAAACATCTGATAAGTAAATAAAAAAATGCCTTTTTTTTCTTTTGATTACTTTTTGAGTTAAAATTTATTTTTCAATATTTTTGAAGAAATTAAATAAAAAGATATTTTAATAACAGAATAAAATAAAAGTAAATAAAATTGAGAAACAATTCGTAGTATTTTTGATAAAACATTTAAACGACAACCGCTTCAAAACATTGGCTTAAAATTTCCGGATTTTCCACAATCTTTTGCCATTCGGTAGACTTAATCACTTTTTTTGAGTTACTTTTTATGTATTCAATAGCCTTAGCTTTTAGTGGTTGTGCCGAATGAATGTCAGCCAAAAGTAAGAGATCACAAACTGTTTCCAAACAGATATTAGAAATCAGGTCTAATTCACAGACGGATTTGAGATCAGCCAATTGGTACTGAAATTTAAATTAATTACAACAAAAAATAATAATTTGAGACAAACCTTATCTGCGGCCGACAATAACTGTGCGATCATTTGCAAACTCAAAGTATACTTATCTCCGGTGTATATAAATCGTAACATTTCTCTAAAAACTTGTCGGTCGATATCTCTGATCACAACTTTGTTGTTCAGATTTTCTTGTAAGGGATGTGCGAACATAGCGGCAAAAACTGGTGACCTAACACTTAGTATAAGTTTATGGGCTTTGAATTCGTGTCCGCCCACTAAGAAAATGACATCAGAATATTTGGGGTCATAAAAGAGTTCTCCGATCTGTTCAGTTATTGTCTTTTTTGCCCTTTCATAAGAAACTTTGGTTCTCTCCCCAAACCAATTGGGTAGACATGAGAACATCCATGAAATCCGAGAATGTCGACCACTGAGTGTCTTTCCCTCCAAACTATAGTTAATTTCACACAAAAAGTTTAATGTATCGTTTGGTAACAACTCTTCATTTAGTCTCGACTTTCTAACAAATTTGTGTTGTTGTGGGTCAGCCCAACTCTTTCCCACTTCAAACCGTTCGGTAGAGCCTAAACAAAATCTAATTAAATTTCGGCCATAATTTGCTTATGAGTAAACTCGAGGCAAAATTCGGTCCCCTTTAGAGTTTGTCTCATAATTAAATAAGAACTGACGCTAATTACTAACAGAATTTGTAAGTCTGCACATCCTTGTGGTTGAGAAGTGCTAGTTTATATTTGGCCAATACTTCTCTTCTGTCAGACGCTTCCAAATAGATGAAAACTGAGACAAATTCTTTGTTGTTTTCGTTGATTCCATTCGGATATACTCTTAGAGACCACTTTATTTTACTCTCATCTGATTCACTAAAAGTCGTACTTTTGAGGCTCTGTCCGACCCGTTCCGGACGAAGACTAAAGTTATTGATTCTCCAAATGAATGACACTTTTCTAACTTCCAGATTAGTTTTGCACCACATACTTGTCCTTGGACATTTCTCCAGAAGTGGACGACGGACACTATCTTGTTCATTTGGACTCTCCATTTCTCTTTAAATGAAACGGAATGGATATTAATTAAAATGTTTTATATTAATTACGATCACTATTTCCATAACTATAAGAGTTTAGTAATAAATCGTCTCATTTAGGGATTCAGTAAATGGTTTATAATATCCTTCAAATGAATTACTAAAAGTTAATTGCGTTTTGAATTAAAGGATGGGTTAATGAAAATATAATAACTATTATTTAATATCGATATTAATAACTATAACTATAAATATTAATTCTAATCATTAATAAATATTTAAAATATCGAATTATAATATAATTTAAAATTAATTTGATTTTTAAATAAATTTCAAACCATTAAATCGATTGGAAAGTATTTTACAAACAATTTATGACAAAAACTAAAGGTTTGGGTTTAAACTATACTATGAATTATAAATGTTTTATAGTTATCATTCGTTGAACTTTAATTAAGACACAACTATTCAAATAGTTTGAATTGAAAAGTTTTGAACTTTAAGAAGTGACCATGGATGTTTCCACATATACTGGGGGACGATATTTCAATTTAAAAGTGAAAGGTTTGTGATGTAATGAAAGTTATTACGAAACTTATCCACAAAATATTGGAAATTTAAAACCAAAGTTTTGTTTATAAATTTCTATACTTTTGTTATTACATTATTATAAGAATCTTCAGTTGATTTTATCTGGTGATAGTTGCCTTGGATCAAATGGATTTCACTTTACGGTGAAATCCAATAAAATATTCTTGCACATTGTGCACAATCTTACCATTGTTTTATATTATTTGTTTTTATATCTACCGATAATTTAAGTGTTTTATTATTCAAATATTTAGGCAATTATTGAAAGCATGTCATCAAAACTGTAAAAATGTTTGCAAATATTGTTTTCATTTAAAGCTTTTCATTTAATTTTTTTAAACATTTTTTTATACTAATAATTGCATTTAATTTGTGTTTTTAATACCAAATTAAAGTTATGGCAACTCTTTTGAAAAAGAAAAAGAAAACAAAACCAAAGATTATTGAAATAAAAGATTTGACTGAAGAGACAGTTAATGAAAACACTGTCAATGAAAATACAAATCTATTGTCAGACAATAGAAACACTGAATCCGTAGTCAATATTGACTCGACTCCTTCGGCACCACCGGAAAACTCACTGCCGGTCTACAGACCGACCGGTTTAGCCGACAATCAAATTAGAGCGAAGTTTATGGCAAAAGTCTATTCTGTGATATTCGCTCAAAAGATGTCAGAAATGACTTTAATTACTTTATTCACTTATATACCACATTTGCGAAAAGTGGTCAGGGTCAACATCTTTGATCCACTTTTCACCAAATTATATATTGGGTAAGTGTTTTGTCAACACTTTTATCATTTAAGACCCTTTATGACCACAGATTCCCCCTTTTTATAATCCCATTAATTGTCATGGTCATTTTCCCGAAAGTGAGACGAGTTTTTTCAATTTGGACCTTTTCTATTTTGGTGAGTGATTTCCATTAAATTTCTATTAAATGACATTTATTTCAATAAACAGACAATTTGTTTGAGTCTTCTTATGAGTTATGCCTTAAACTCTCCGAAGAAGGCCAACGCTTTTCTTTATTCGTTGGGGTTTTCAAACGCCACGGATTTGGGGGTTATTTTTGGATCAAAAAAGAAGTTTGATTTCACAAAATGGCGATACATTGCTTGTGTTCCGGCGGTAATGATTGGATCAAGCATTTTAGCCCCGACTATTCTTCGCTACTCTTTGAATGACACAATTTGGTCATCAATTGGAATGACTTTTTTGTCGACATATTTAGCGGCGAATACCGTTCCGGTCATTCGTCACAACGATCTC
>JAQIXI010000238.1:0-29337 GCA_034700165.1 Galumnidae sp. Gr-Ori-00277 | reverse complement strand
AGAGAGAGAGAGAGAGAGAGAGAGAGAGAGAGAGAGAGAGAGAGAGAGAGAGACGAATCTATGGTGTTTTCAAGAAATGGAATGATGTGTACATGAAATACATGAAACATAATTAGCCGGCAATAACCGGATATCGAAAATAACACTAATTCGTGTAAAAGTGAAGAACTGGAGGACAAGAATTGTAGAAAATAAGAAAAATGAGGCAAAAAGTATTTGTTGTAAAATAATAGTAATAGTGATTGATATGAGTTTAGTGTGCGATCAGTTGTCCGGAATGTCAAATGAAAAGACGGACTAATGACTCAAATGGCAATCAATGGCAGTACTAAATGACAATAGTTTGTTAGTTATCGTAGTCTTAGCACTGGTTATCCAACTCGTAGTCAACGAATGTATATTAGAGTCGATACTAACACTAACACCAACACTATCTCAGGTAAGGAATTAACTCTAATAACAACGACCTTTCATCGACTCAAAGGCAGACTTTAGTTTTGTTATAATTAAACGTCAATCGAAACAAATGTTTGTTAAACAGAATGAAAAGTAGGGATGGAATGAGAGACCAAATAAATTTTAAGCCCTTCTCTCAAAAAGTCTATTGTGTTCAACAGCGCAGAAATATTAATTAAATCTAATTACACTTTTGCTGTTTTTAAGCTAGGACAGGCAATACACTTTATATACAGACCTGGGCTACAGGCCGTGACTAATATGTCCATTTGAATTTACAGGTGAATGTTTTTGCGTTTGTGTACAAAAGTTGCTCACAAATAAGTATTGCATGAGTGTGTTCTGTGCGTGAGACGAATATAGCAATAGCGTAGACCCTCTCCAATACGGCTCACTCTCTGAATCTCTTTTATTCAGTGGTAGTATTGGTAGTATTCCTTCAAATGCGAGCATTTTTTCATTTAGTTTTCTCTTTACCTCACATTCACTACTCACTGGATATGTGTATCGCTTTATTGCATGTTTAAGTAGAAAAAAGCCAAAACAGAACGGAAATGCGGTGACCCTTTACATAGCAAACTGACCGAACACTGTTAAGAATATCCGTTAACCGTAAGACTAGGTGTTGATCACTACATACATTGAATTAATCGAATCGAGACTACAAACACAGTCTTATACACAACCAAAACATAAATAATTCTCTATTTTGTTAACCATTTGTTTACTACCGAAACACTGAAACCATATTCGATATCCAATTATTTTTCATTAACTCTTCGCCAAATTATTTCATTTTTAATGAATTAAATGACAAATAAATCCTAATTTCAAACAAAAATATTTCTCTGAATTAATAATTTAAATGGAATTTCATTTTATATAATTTTTATAATTAAGTTATGAATACAATAGACATCAAATTTGAATCATACAACGAGTGGCACAGCATTGGCACAGCATTGGCACAGAACCTAAAATTGATAAAATAAATGTAAAAACAGTGAGAAAGTGGTGGAGACAGAGTTGAGTTGAGTTGTAGTGTTAGTCGGAATCTCCTGTTTTTCATTCAATTCATGAATGAAAGCGTTTCTCAATGTTTATGTCATCCATTTATATATTGGACTCTATATTATATTATTATATTAGCGAATAACCCATTAATCCCCTGCATTTCATCCCTCTCTGTCTACTTATTAGAGGCACAAGAAATGACTACCCATTGCATACCCATTGCGTACTCATTTGGGGCTTACATTCTGTTCACTAATACCAAGAGTAAAGGGACAGCGCTTTGTGTAGAGATTGTGGAAAATTGCATATAATATCGCGTTATGTGAATCGCGAATATAATGCATATAAGTTGGATGTTATGAGAAAGTGCTCGCAAACAGAGTCACATCAATGCCATCACAACTGACTAACAAAAGCAAAAATATTAATGTTATTCTCCATTCTGTGCACTTCTCCGACAAGAGAGCTATGAGTCGATCCACAATCATATAAGAGTTGTGGAGCAGAAAAACTTTTTCTAAATTAACTTCTTGTTGAGCGCCAATTATATTAATTCCGAGCTTTGATTGGCCCTCAAATGGAAGGGAAGCCGGAATGGAAGCAAAACTAACTCTTAATTCTCACTCATTTGCAACTGTCGTTTCATTTAAATAATAATCCATCTCTTTCTCTCTCTTTCTCTCTTTCTTTCCCTCTCTTTCTCTATCTCTGTATCTCTAATATTGCAATACATTAGATATTGAATTAATTGTGGGTTTCATATATTCTACTTAAGCCATACTTAAGTCATAATTATTTTCTTAAATATTATTATCACTGAAAAACCAACATTTAAGCAAACAATAGTGAAGGACAACCATTGCCTCAATAGCACAGGACTTGTTTCTGACAATTGGTCGACAATTGGAGATAATGTTTTATTTAATAATTTTTTTCTTTTTGGTAACCAAACAGATAAGCGCTTAGGTTTCAGATTATGACAACATATCTAACCATTCAATTGAAAGTAAAGCCCAAACCATTTGATAATCAATACTAATATTGGACTCAATATTAATGAATTCAAACAATAAAAGAAAGTAAGACTTCTTTTGATGGTTTGATGGCTGTTCTAAACAAATCATTTATTGTAAGCACGTGGTTAGTTTTGGTAGCGTTGGTTAGCCTACAATATCTGCACAAAAGGCGAAGGACAGCACTTGCAAGTCATAGACATGATGTTAGACAATCACAACAAGAAATCTAATGCTGTCTAACGTTATGCTATTTGTTGTTCAATTGGAATACCTTTGGCTGAGAGCACAGTCAGTGAAGCCATAAAAGCAGTAAAACGTGTTGACTGTTTGTGTATCGCTTCAGACGATAGAACACACATAACAACAAACATCGAGAATAGCCTCACATTCACTCTCTATCTGATGGAATCGCTGTCTCTCATGTCTGAAGACTACAAACCACGTGCTGTTCGATATCAGCAAAACAGACATTTATATCATTTGTGTTGATATGAATGAGTCCTATGTATGACTCTATGATTGTATGACAGTATTCACTGATTAGAGTCGTCAACAAATCAAACAATTAATAGATGTTTGACTCAATGATCGCATTTTCTATGACTGACATAAAAAGTAAAGTAAAGTCGCTTTTGGTTTAGATCTGACTCTCAAACAAAAATCTCATAAAAAATTTATTAAAACATTTGGCGGACATTAATAGAAAAAAATTGTTAATCAAAAAGTAAATTAATTTTTGCTGAATAGAGTGCTGTTTGAGAAGTCCGCCCAACTCAAGGATATCTGCATAAAGTAATTAATTTGGGTTCGATTCAAACTCGACATCCAATCCGAGTGCGGCCAACATTTTATTGGGCCTTCAATTACATTCATTAGACTTTTCAGTGTTGTAGTCAGCGTCAGGTCTATCCGTTTTAGACCCGATGTATACAAAAAACAATACAATGAAACAGAATTGAGGGGTGAAAGTAATGAGCGCTTCAAACAATACCCAAACCATCAAAAGAGATGATTCAAAAATTTTAGACAAAAAGTGAGACAAAAGAGGGATCGGAATGAATAGATTAGTGCACAGAATGAACGTAATGAATGAGACATTCAATGTTTAAAAGAAGGGGCCATAAGTTTAATTACACCATTGAATGCCAATGACTGTAGAGTTGGGGTAGAGTTGGTTAGAGTTGGTAAGAGTTGGCACAAGTTGTTCAACAATTAAAATGCTAATCAAATGCCAGCATTTGGTCAAAGAGTAGACCAACTAATTAAGTAATGCTTGTAATCAATGAATGAATGAATGTTGGCCTTACCTCAGAGCTCAAGTAAAGCGATGGCAAACAGTATTTTGTCAAATAGTGTTAAATGTTGAGGAACTTTGTTTAACATCATTGGTATCACTGAATAAAATATTTAAAATAATCAAAATATGTGTAATCAGTGACCGACAGGTCTTTTGGAACTTTAGAATAGTGTTCACTGAAAGAGACTTTAGTATTGAATTATATCAACAGGACTTTAGTCGATAGTAAGGACTAAAGTAAGGCCGCATTGGAATTCACACAAATTTGTGCTGTGCTTTATTGGCTGACACTAGCGATCATTTTGACGTCGGATCTGCATATTATGTGATCGTAACTCACACTCTGATCGCTAACTCATAAGAAATGATCACTGAATGAGCGTTGGATGCGTCCAAACACAAAGCACTGTCGACTTGGAGATTGAGCAGCAAATGCTTTGGTGTATTAGCGGTGGTCTCGCCTTTGCTCTAACTCACTAACTCTGCAGAGAAGGCAGACAACAGTTCAATCACGTCTTCGTCTAATACCGTTGACTCTAACATCTCGCATATGCACCGAAACGCGTTATGAGAAGTGTGAGCGCACGCGTCCGACACCGATAGCAATGTTCAGCTCTCACTCACACCTAACAGTTGGCAAAGGAATCACAAACAGCCATCTATTGCTTCGATTCAAACAATCAAATATAAGAGCCCACTATAAAAGTGATTTTATGAACCCGACAGCTATACAACTATTACAGTCTGTGCACTGCTCTCAACAGTGCTGTGCAGTCCTGTGCATCCCAACGCTCTCTCCAAAGAAAGGGACGGACAAAAAGCTGAGTTGTGAGAACCAATTAAACTGTTTATTCAGAATTTGTGCTTTAGTTACGTAATGCAATTCCACCCCTACTCTCTGTGTTGATGGCAATGCTAAAATTGAGCATGGTGATGGTGATCATACATACAATAATGAAAACTCACTCAAATACAGACAAAAAATGTTCGCTGCGATCGCGCAAACGCTCTGCACATCACAAACACTAATATGATTTCAATGTCTAACACATCCAAAGATCACATTATGGCAGTTGTTCTCATCCGACGCCAATCCATCGCAGATCACAAATAAATATCATTACATTCGATACATGAGTTCCTCTCTTATAGACAGACGTATTGACTCTTTCAATACATTCCTCACTCATGAGAACCGAAATTAAAATTCGATATCAATTAGAAATTATTTCGATTCAATGATAACCTAAACTCAAATATTTCTGAAATTTAATACTTAAAGAATGACTTGAAATACACAACACATTAAAGACGAGCGCCAATCAGTTATACCTTAATTTTGAAGATTAAAGGCTCTCTCTCTCTCTCTCTCTCTCTCTCTCTCTCTCTCTCTCTCTCTCTCGCATTCGTTGATTGTATGCTTTATTGAAAGAGTCGATCAAAACATTCAATGAAAACCCGGATCTTTTCTTAACAATTATTATTAAATTTTGGTGAACTGAAAGTCATTAAACTTCAGTAAAAGTGAGTTTTATATATAATATGCTTCAAATTTGGACGTAAATTAAGGAATGCGTTCTTCAAATTCAAATCCATTTTAAAATCCTAATGATTGGCCTTTAAGAGAGGAAAACGCTTTTCAAGAACTCAAATGTATTGAGAGTTCCCCTTCTGGTCAAATAATATAATTTAATGGTAGAGCCGCACAAACACAGGACTAAACTCAGGACTACACAAAAGAGGAAAAAGTTTTGTCAAAATACAAAAACAGAAGAAAATTCGGGTATTTTTTGTAGGAATTATTTTTTCATTATAACTAAAGTATTGACTAAAAAACTCTGAGGACTCGGCTTTAAAACAGTTGGCCTAACATTAGAACTCAATTGAAGAGAAACAGATATAGTAATTGAGAAAAGTATTAGGCTATGCTATTCTGTGCTATTGCTCACTATCTTACTATAAAAGAAATAAGTACTCGAGTGACCAGGTGTGAACATACAGTCCATATTTAAGCACTACTTAAACATTGCTGAGAGTCATCCCAATGTACTGAAGGAATAGTAATGGAGTTTCAATTCTTTATATAATGTGAAATGAGATCCTTTACTGTTAGACATAAAGGGGTTTAAGAATTGCTTTTCACGAATCGAATGCAATAAAAGGCATAAAAATTACATATTTTTTGCTTCGATTCGATTAATCAAATCAAATGAGTTTTGAAATCTTAGCGAATGATAATAACGTTCGCTATTTATTATTAAGCGTTACATTACATTGAGTTTAGTCTTGGAGTGAAAAAAATCAATGCATTGAACCCTAACCTATGCCTGAGCTCTCATTAGCATATTTTTGTTGAGTAGAGAGCAGTCAAAAGAGTGTCTTTTCTCTCAAATCTTTTCTTTTCTCTCCTCTCCTTCTCCTGTCTTTCTTTTGTTGTTGAAATGGTGACCATCTGTACTCTGTTTATAATATTATAGAACAGAAGCCGAGGATAAAGTTTCAGAAGACGTTTCATTTCCAACAATACCATAACTAAACTCAATGTCTGAATGTTTTTCACAATTTTTGGGAAAATACTAAAGAAGTCGAATAAATATTAAATGAAAAACTTTTAACAGTAAACTAAACCTCAAAATAAAATTGAAAGACGAGAGGGAGAGAGAGAGAGAGAGAGAGAGAGAGAGAGAGAGAGAGAGTGAGAGAGAGAAATTGGTTGGGGTAATATTCATATTGTTTAAGACATGTATCGCAAAATATCTGGAAATTTAATAATAAACAAAAGATAAAACCAAAGCCTATTTGAGGGCACAATCAGAGACAGAGCTATTTCTGGTTTTATATCACACAAATAATTCACTAAACATACAATACATTTCTCACTCTTACTTAACCATTAACTACAGTCACGTCTATTGAGCCCACTCTAGTCTGTGCTAAGGGGTGGTCAGAAATCGCTGCCAGTTTTATGAGTTCTACAAAAAAGAGAATTCGCTTCAAACCAGAGAAATGGTTTCATCGCTCTTCCAATATATGTAATGCACTGCAAAAACTGTAGTGAATGAGAGGGATAGACAGTCAGAATTGAGGGGCAAAAATACTTATGCAATTCACTGCTTTATTCTTTGAATGAATTGTATTATTCTTGATAGTAGTTCTTTAGTATTGATTCATTTCTTTTCTGTTTTATTTTTATTTGTCTCCACTATTCTGTTATTCGGTTAACTTCTTTACTACAAATCTGGTTGTAGTGCAGCAAAAAACTGCTGTAATTTAAGAATAGCGTTGAATAATATTTAGAGCCACATATATCAGCGATTTTGTAATTCGATGCCATTATCAGCCCTACACTCAAATTATTCACTCAAATCAACTCTAACTTTGAAAAACTGCATGTCTTTGATTATATCTATTCATTTAATTCGTCACAAATTTTTTCTTCTTTGGAATCGGTTTTGAGTCAAACATTCCTTTGAAGATAATAACCGAAAATATGATGCCTTAAATTCAAGAATGTTTTTCAGTTTTTCTAATACTTTTCATTAGAATTTAAACACTAATTAAGAGTGTCATCACTCAAATGATAGTAAAATTTCAAATGAAAGTCAAAATATTTATCTTAAATGGATTTAAGAAAAAAACTTTTTTTTCAATTTTTTTATCGCAAACATTAAATGGATTTAATGAAAAGAATGAAACATTTAATGCAAAGTTAATACAGTTTTGTTTGTGAAGAGTAAAGGCATCACAATTACAATCAGTGCTTTAATCAGGATTTAGTGAAGTTCTTCATCACTGAAGACTAGAGGAGAGCACAGCTTTCATTCACAGCTTCTGTGTATACAATCTTTTGGAGCAGAGTTTAGTAAAGAGTAAGCTGTTTGTGCGTTAGTTTTTGCACAGTTTTCCAAACTTTCAACACTTTGTCTGTCTCTTTACTGGAGAACTCTGGCATATCCTTGGGGTGACTCAAAGAGAAAGAAAAAGTGCTTAATTGTCAATGAATATGTTAACTACCGCTACAATCGTATGGGACTTCGAAAAAAGGCTTTTTGTGATCAAATAAGTCAATGAATGAAGTGATGCTTCCTTTTCAATGCAGGAAACGTTTCTCTTTGATTTGCATCCGCAAATTAAGACCTCGTTTAATATGTTTTAAAGAGAAGCCTCAACTTTAGGCACAAAATTCATTCAATCCATGAGCTCTGGTTTCTCCCTCTCTCTATGAGAATCAATTTCACTAATTTTTTAAATCATAGAAATGAAAATAAATTAATAACATTAGAGCTATAGTTAAATGTTTGACTGAAGATTGAAATCTATATAAATATTTCAAATAACTTCTAGTGTTTCACCACTTCTTGGGATAAGTTTTTTGGCGACAAAAAGTATATCAAATGTTTATTTAATCACTAAAAAAAAGAAATGATAATTATTTTCAACGAATGGATAACATTTGGAAAATTGTGAGCTTTTGTTAACTTTCACATAAAATTCCATATATTTCTGTTTAAATATAGAAATATTTACACAAAAACATAAACAAATAATGTATTGAATGTAAGCGACGTTACATTTACTTCAAAACACATCAATTGAAAAAAGAGAATCAATTTTTCATTCATTACTGAAACTAAATTAAGGCCAAAAGAAAACCAATCAAATTATCAAAAGAGAAAACAAATTTAATTAATTTCTAATAAAAAAAAATTTGTGTTAAAATTGATTCGTCAAAAGAGAGGCTAAAGAGAGGGTAAAGAGAGGGACAGAATTAGAGAAGAGAAGACCGATATTTAATATGATTTAAGTTAAATGAATAAATTCCGGAAGCGATACACACATTGAAAAATGAGTTAAAGTTTTCTGAATAGAAGTTAACAATAAATTTTGCGTTAAGTCAGAGAAAAATGTGTTGGCACAGCATAGTAGCAAAATTCGTGAATTGGAGGAGTAGTACGCGCACAGGTGTGAATGGTTGCGGTGGGCTGTGGAGCGGCGGTTCACTTGTTTTTCATACCCGACTCTCTTTCGGTAATAGTTTAAGAAAAAATATATATAAAACTGAATATAAAACGTGAATCAAAGCAACAGAAAGTGTGTTGAGTGAGAGGAAAGGCAGTCTAAACGAGGGATAGAATGAAGAATAAACGAATGTATAACTAAGTGCCAGTACTTCGAGCCTTTGGCTTCGAGAATATAAATTCAAAGTAAAAGCCAAAAACATTAATCAAAGTGTGTAAAAAATGGGCGGTAAATGAAGGTGGCTGTGCCATAGTGGCCATGTTGTTGGGCTATACACCCCTTAGCACTCCTCCACTTTTAACAAGGAGTAGTTGAGTCTAAGAAATGGCATTTAAGGTTATTCTGTGGCAAACTCTTAGACAACATTTGATTGCAGACAATTTAGTGAAACATCGAAACGGCTCTAAAGCCTAAAGCGATAGTATTTCTATGCGTTCAACAGAGTTGTATGTCTTGTATGTCAGTGCCGTCTTTGCCAGAGAGTTGTGTTGTGTGTGAGCTAATGTTATATTATTTTTGCACATATATTTGTTTTAAGATATACAATATAAACGCAATCTGACGTCCCAATGATCGATGAGGGACTGACTCAGGCAAAGACGAGTAGATGTGATGCCATGTCTATGATGTGGCTATACTTGCATTGCCAGTGTTGTTACCACTGCCCCCAACAGTAGTTTCGGTCCCCTTTACGATAACTTTTTTAAGAAAAGTTTGAACTGGCATTGAATGCGAGCGCACCTCCAGTTGTGATGATTTCGAAGCAGTGAATAACTCAAACAAAAAACTCCAACTGAGAGTCGCCTTACCTGTGAGTTCATATGGTCAGACCGGAGTACAACAGAACAGAGAAGAGAACAGAGCAAAAGCCTGTTTACCTGCATTTTATTTTTTAGTCTCACTGCCAGTCTTACAGACATACTGTCAATCACATAATTTTAGAGTTCGTGTGGGAGGACCCTAACAAACCTGTTTTGGGCTTCACTCACACCAAAAATAATGTATAATAGAATGGAAAAGATTTTTCAATAGCTTCCAAGAGTATCAATAGCCCGGAAGGTTCCATCTATTTTGCCCCAACAGGTTTGCATCCAAACTATATAAAAGCCTTTGGGTTATGTATTGCCATGAATTACACAAAAATAAATTCAGATATAAATATATAAAACTTTTGAATCAAATGTGTCCGACAATAATCGTGTTAGTAATGCAGCCCAACATATCTCAGAATATTTATTAGAGACTCAGGTTTTCATTTGAGGATATCTTAACAATTATTAGTCAAAAATCAAATACATTAAACAGTTTTCATATATCATGATTTGAGTGGTGATGGTGTCAATGGACTCAATGCACTTCATTCGACCGCTTTTCTAATCGATTATACATAACCAGCAAAATATTATTATAACTTGTCTTAAAAGATGACATCTTTTCTGATTGATAATTGTTGGCTACAAAACAACACAACACAACACTATAACATAAACACAATTTTGTTCCAACACTTTAACACACATTACTATTGGTTAAGAAAATGTACAAAACATTTGACATAAAATTTGCACAATTATTGAGTATTAGTTAATGACTTGAAAGTCAATTTTCTGAAGACATTAAATGAAAATTAATCACAAACTTAACTATTAGTTCAGATTAACGATCCGAGTAATTATCGCACAAAATGAAGAATCATTTATATAAATGAAATGAAATTCTTTGATATTTTTTGTCAGCCAATGGTAAAGACATTTCATACCGAAGAAGAATTCGATGATAATCACAATAGAAATGAAATTTAGGCAAAAAATTGTTTTCTCATTCTCTTACTTTTGTGAGTTGTGGTGAGTGAGTGTGTGTGTGTGTGTGTGTGTGTGTGTGTGAGTGTGTGTGTGTGTGTCTGAGCTTTTCTCACTTTTTTTGCTTCAAATAATATCGATCCTTATTAGAGATTGACTCGGAGTGAGTCTATGTTTAGTACATATTATGTGTTGTGTTTGACTCGAAGCTCAAAACTAATCAATGATTTTGAGGCAAAACATTTTGAGTGCAGACTCGATAACAATAGCCGGCGAAGGCATTGGCGATCAATTTGAGCATCAATTAGGTCATCGCACCACTGGTCCTGTTTGTTCCTGAAGCCGGACACCGGTGCCAAACACTATTACAACAATAATGGAAATGAAGTATTGAAGAGACAGTCAGACATAGAGACAGACACAGAGACAGAGAGCGGTCGCGAAATGAATGAACGATTGAATCATTTATTCATATCTATCGAGCGATACATTCTTTTTATGCTTTGCTCTCATATTTTCATAGAAATTGAGTTTATCTTAATTTTATGTCTCACTCGATGTCTATTATCAAAGTCTTCAATCTTTTAATGCATTTAACAAAAAGCCATTAAATAATTGCATAGAATTGAAGACCCATTCAGTGAAGACCATTCACTGGACATAAAATGCATTTTTTTAATGGAAAAACCATATGAGAAAAGCGACACAAATATTAGATCATTTCCAAACACAACCAGGTTTTCAATAATCCAAGAATGCCCTAAAGCTCATGTATATAATGCACGTGTTTTATCAATGTTGTGCTCTTACCTGTGCCTCAAACTAAGAATTGTCGAACAGAATAAAAGTCTTGAAATGAATAAATTGTTCATAAAATTAGTGGAAATTTAATGTCTTTTCTTTTGGTATAATATAGTGTATATAAAAAGCAAATTCATTTCATTTGAGTTAATTTAAGTGCAAAGAAAATTGCAATAAAATAAAAGCCTTAATACAAATGCGAATTAATATTTGTTTGGTGAGCACCTGAATCAACGCAAACTAGGCATTAATGATGAAAATAACAACAAATAAAGTAAAGTCATTACAAAATAAGCCAAATATTAATATATTATAACAAAAGACAGAAATATCGTTGTATAAACTCATATTGAATATACAGTAATATACTGTTGGCTAGTATTGTATTGTATTGGTCTGTGCTCTTGGCAATACAGCTGCGACATTACATTTAGCTTTAGATCACACGCTATACTCGCAAAGCATTCACATCTCTCACTACTGACTGACTGACTGTTCGCTTAAACAAATAAATTGGCGAAACCTAATATAAGGCTCGTTCTAATGAAAAGAGAGTCAGACCTAATTAAGACAATTAAATTTGCTGACTCATTAACAAAGTGGTAGAGCCAGAGTAATAGAGTAATAGGCTAAGGGAGATTTATGAGACCAAACACGAGGAACAGACCAACACAGCTAACAGAGCACATCCAACCACAATACACATTATAGTGGACGACAAATATTTCATTCAATTCTTTCCTTCACTTAATTTTAGTTTCATTTGAATAAAGACATCGAAAATCTCTTCTTATAATCAGTTATTAGTAATAATTATTTATTACTTCATATCATAAGATATTCATAAGACATAAGTTCAGCCGAAAACTGTTTTCACCGAATAGAAATGTATTGAGAAAACCTAAGAAGAGGTTGTGACGACTGTACTCCATCTGCTGACACCTCAGCCGAGTTAACATATTTAACAAAAAATATATAGATTTTCTCTTTTTTCATCATTACTTACCCTCAGATGAAATGTTGGGCTAACTTTAGTCGAGAAGTTTTTGATATTATATAAAAGTGACGAATATTTTTCGTATTTGATTTGTTTTCAATAGTTTTCACTGTTATTTGATTTTTGTCTTTTGTAGTGGAATAGTATCCAGGCATAAATTGTGTTCACCGAAATAAGAACTGTTCACAACAGAGTCTTAAAGAACTTTCTGTAGTTTTTTGAGTGATCGCCTGTTTATCTTATAAGAGCCGACACTCACTTGTTTTTGTTGCATTTGCGCATCAAATTTATCACTAATTAATTATTCAAACGTTAATTGCAATCTGTTTGGCGCATGCGATGGGCTGAGTAGGCCGGAGAGCACTGGCATTAGAGACACTACAATACGAGCCATTATACAATACAATACTTTTTTTAAAAATCGGTGCAATAGTAATGACTTAGAAATGAGAATAAGTGTTCGCCTCTGCTCTGTCTATGCTCTCTGTGCTCTTATGGATGCACACTCTTATGACTCAGTTGTGCCCAACACATATACGACGCCGCAGATGCCCGAATTGGATGCCACACTCTTCATATTAATAATGAGCATGTTCACAAATGTTCACAAATGTTCACAAATGTTCACAAATGAATTCACTAATATTGAGAAGTAGTTAAACGTCCAAAACCAGACAAAACGAGACAAAACGAAACCCAAATATAAGTCCAAATCGATCTCATCTCTAATCAGAGAGTTTTAAACAGTTTTTCCACAATTTTGTTGTTCCGATGGCTCACAATCACAAGTTTATAAAAGTTGACAGATCACTTCCAATGCCTTTCATATGATATCTAACACGAGTGTAGACTCGACTTCAAGTGAGAGCCGACTAAAAGTAGAATCTGTTCGACAAAACAGACTCGAAGTTAGAGTATTGCAGGTAATAGAGCTGTTGAGGGGCTGTTTTGGGCGCATACACTGATTGGCCCAACAATAAGTAGCGTTTGTTTCTCTCTTAAATCGAGTTTGACTCGAGTTTGCTTACTTGAGAAGCGATCTGTCGGCCACTCGGATAAGTGTCAGAGTAAACGGGGACTCATCTCTAGCAGACAGTTTACTTCTCTGTGCTCTCGTGCCAAACAGAATAACTTTCTTATCTTTTTTGTCGATATTAGTCATCGACATAAGTCACTCAGAGCTGAGGGAATCGTCGGATTCCAATCTTCACTATTAATTGGAAGAGACTTATGTTATGCACAATATTTTCAGTGAAAACAAAACTGATATCAAAATAAACCTCAAGTCAAGTGTCAAACTGTGTAGACACACATTCTTAGCATTTCGTCAAATTAACAGCTCTTGTGTTGAAACGATTCTCTAAACAAATGTATGAATTAGAATAAATAAGAGAAATGTTTAATGAAATGTTCAAGTTCATTGTCTTACTAATCAATTTGAAATAACTTTCACTCAACAAAACTAAAACAAATATATAACACATAAAATGAATTGAGTTCTGAGTGGAAGTGGAGAGTGACTTAAAATTGTGGTTATTGTACAGAGACTCAATGAAAGGGAGAACCTCTGGTCTGTGCGACCAATATTTAACGTCTGTAAGTCTCTGGTTTCACATATTCTGTTAGGGCTAACAAATGTAAACAGAATAGAGTCACGACTGGCCGTCAACTCACACACGAAGTCTGAAAAAGTGGCGATCAATAAAATTTAATCATTTCTTCTGATTAGTTGATTCGCTAATATATTGTGGCACAGAATATGGAAACACTGCTTTCCATCGATTCGTTAGTCTCAATGACTCAATGCATGACTTTATTCAAAGTTTATTATTATTATTACTTCATTATTGTATATTAAAGGCTGACATGGAATCAGTCACTCGCAGACACGGATTGCAGTTTGAAAGACAGCAAACTATTAATTTATGCAAACATTTCATTACATTCTTTCAAAATAATTAAAATGACGGCTAATAATAGCGTTAGAAATGAATCGGAATTATGTATTAAATTCTTGACTTCACTTCTAAGTAACGAATCAAAAGATAAAACTATTATATCTATTATTGAACGACACTCTCATTCAATGATTCATTCAATACATCAAATCATTTCATTTGAGACACTATTCATTCACTTCGTTTCCAATATTACTATTCCATGAGTTTTATTGCTATACCACTAACGCAGAGCTAAGCGGTCACTACAATGTTGTCCAAATGGAGTGCAATACTAATGCAATGTGTCTAACCTACTGACCTTCAGAGACCTTCACAGGTGATATGTGGAAGAAGAACGGCCTTCTCTTCGATCGATAGAAACTATGCTCTCAAATAGACATTTAGGGACTCAAAGGATTTGTTTCGATCAGTTGGTTATAGTGATGGTCAATGTGTGGTCATTGAGCTTACATTTCATTCGAGTCAACTACTATTGCACTGCACTTAACTATAGATGTTTGCTATCAACACAACGCCATTCATCTAAATGTGTTTCTTAACTCCCAATAAGTTAGGGTTGAATGCAATCATTTCTTTATTCGCAACAAAACTTTTAATCGCTCTCTGACTCTCTCTGACTCTCTCTCTCTCTCTCTCTCTCTCTCTCTCTCTCTCTCTCTCTCTCTCTCTCTCTCTCTCATCATTTTTGAGTTGAATCTTTTGTAACCTGTTTTGAGTTTTCAATCTATTCGTTAGTGAAATGGTTAGTGAAGGCCAGACATCAATGTATAGCAATGCATACAATAGTATTCATAATAATTATGTTTCGGTAAGAAATGATAATTTCAGTTCTCTTTCCCGGAACTCAAATTTTTTGTGTGTTGGCCATCATTATTAGACCGACAATTAACGCACCCTAAGCTATGGCAATGCTGGGCTCAACTCTGATACCAAAGGAAAGAGCGCTGACAGAAGTAGCACTGGTAGAGCGCGGTCTGCACTGCAATGCACTGCATAGCAATGGCAACTCAAGTGAAGATTGGTTTGCAAAACAAAACTTTAAAGTCGTGACGACTCTTCCTTTGGATTCTGATTCCACTGTAATTATAATAGTTTTAGAGCTAACCATCGGCTCCATTGGTCTGCATTTGGTCTGCATTTGGTCTGTAAATAATAATAAGTTTCGGGCATTAATTGTTCAACTGTTCAACTCTCGCATCACAACCGACTAAAGCAGAGAAAGTTCTACTTTTTATTTCATTTTGACACTAATACTACTGAAAAAAGAAAAACTGATTTCTACTCAAAAAAATAAAGTCTACTTCTCTTTTCTACCGCTCCTCTCATAGCCTCTCATAGTCTCCAATTATAAAATAACAAACTCTTAAAACCTGTCATTTATTTTATTCTTTTCTTATTTTTATTGTTATTATTATTATTTTTAATTTGTTTTTATGAGAAAAATATTTTTTACGTCTATTTGAAGAGAAGAGGAGAAGACAAAGCAATCATCTGCTCTCAACTCTCTCTGTCTCTCTTTTTCTCTCTCTTTCTCTCTGTCAGACAATGTCTATGGATGGGCGCTATTCTCTCATCATTGGACTGTTGTATTCCATCATTGGTTTAGTTGTTTTTGTTCGTATAATTTTCTATCTTTAATTCAAATCTGCATTATTCTAATGACTGGTTAGGATATAATTACAACCCGTCAAAAGGGAGAACTCGTGCATCAGTAAAGTGACCCAAACTCTGTAATCAGGATTGCGTTGTCATTAATGCGTGAGATATGACAGGCATTAGTCTATAATCAAAGGTAAGTCAAAGAACTAAAATAAAAACCAAGAAAAGGTGATGCCATGGATAGCAGTGGATAGCATTGGATAGCAGTCGATCTTTGCCTCTATTGTTACCGAAATATCAAATGAATATTATCGGCATTTTTCTCACATTCTCTTCAAAACAAGAATATAATAATAATAAACACAGCGTTTGATAGCAAAGTATAAAATAGAGATTTCTTTTCGATAGAGATTTTTATCGACAAAAAAGGAATTTGTTGTCTGAAGAATATAATTGTGATTTTAAGAACTGTCTTTGGCTCAACACAAAAATTACCCTTGAAATCGTGAGGTCGAACACCAGAGCACCAGATCTGGCGGAGCTGAAGGACAAACAATAATTTTGATTTTTCTCAATTGTGTTAATTAAAAGTTAGAGTTATAACTGCGCCGACACTTAGTTATTATCGTTCACTAAAGCGTAAACTTAATAACATTCAGAATATCGCTATTTCTTTACATATGTATAAAATCCTATTTCTTATAAAAGTTTTTTTTTTCATTAATTTATTTCACATTAAGCACATGTATGTACCCTCTCTTCTCCCTCTCCTCAAGTCATGTAATTATTGTTATCTTTTCTGTTTGTAATGTATTTTAGATTTCTTTCTCTAATATTTTATAATTGTTTTGATGCAAATTTAGAGAACAAAAAAAAAGAATTAGAATTAGAAAATCCAACAAATGTTAAGTAATGCCGAAAAGACTTTAATTATTTTATTTTTAATTTAAGTCAAGTATTTGGAAAAGAAAGTAATTGATATGTTTGTGGAGAAAAATATAATAATGTCTTTTCTGAGTCATTATAATTACAAATTTAATTGCTATTAGATCTCATACGTAATCCTCATATACAGAGACTGTACTGTAATTAACTTTATTTCGTGAATAAATACAATTCCAGTGAAAAAAATTTAAGTTTAGACTCAGAATTGATATAAAAAGCTCTACAATTGAAAACTAAAATTAATTTTCCAAATTCTAAGTGATTTGAGGCAATTAAAGCTCATATATTAATTGAACGATGATTTCCAACAAATGAAAAATGAGACACTTTTCCAAAGAACTCAATTCTCATAATTATTTTTTCTTAGAAATAAATTTCCTTTTGTTCACAAAATGAGAAAAATTTAATTTTAATTCGCGGAGTACTCGAAATAAATGCCAGAAATTGAGGCAAAAAACTAATTAAAAGATTGAAATTGATTTTTATATTTCTCTATCAAATAAACTATTTTTTTCGTTAAGTTATGAAATAATATATTTTTCGATTAAATTAACAAAAATATATTTATTTATCAGTTTCTCGACTGCTATAAAAGAATAGATTAATGAATAATATTTGAATGCAATCTATTTTTTCTCGAACTTTAATAATAGTCTTAAATAAAAAATTTTTTAATTTCAGACAAAAAACGATAACAAAACAAAAAAAAAGTGAAAATTCGATAAAACTTGAGAAACATTAAAGAAAATAATAGCTGTTTTTGGATTAGTTAATGACAGGAAATGTATAACTATATTATAATTACTGAATTAAATACTATTTGTCGAAAACCAAAACTGAATTCTTAACTCTAGTATTAATCGATAAAATTAGTGTCGAAATTATATACTTTACAATAAAAGGAAATTCATATAAGTTTTGCAAATTATTGAAGAAAATAAAGGACTAATAATAAGAACAGAAAAATCATTTCTTTTGGGATATTCATTACAATACAATTTTTTGTTTCAATTAAGCGGTTTTAAAGTCACGCGATTGTAATTAATAGTCTATCAGAGGATAAGTCATTTTTAGCCAAAGAAAATATATTAAAACATAAAATAGTTTATTGTTTGTCAGCCTTTCTCTGGCAGTGAATTTTAATTATGTTTTTAAACGAAAAAAAATAGTTAATATCTTACCGGATAAGAGTGTCTCTTGTATTAAAAGTGAGGGAAATTTTCTCAAACACAGAATAGAATTTTTAAGTCAATCCATAGAATTAACGACAAAAGAATACCTAATAATAAAAATATTAATAAAATTGAAGATTTAGTCAAATGTTTTTTAATACTTTTGACGAAATCAATTGCAAAATAAGTTTTAATTATTTGTAAGAGAAAAGCGAATTAATAATGATTTCCTCGTATTAGTTGACAACGAATTACAGCAATAATTAAAACTCTAAACGCAAGCCTTAAAACACCTTAAAATTGAATAAAAAATACGGAAATTTATAAATCGTTTTTAGAAGTAATTATTTAGTAATTCATCATTTGATTAAAGCTTTTTTGTATTTCCCCCAAACATTGAATACGTTTTTAATTTAATATTAAACGCAATTTTGTTGTGTAGTCACAGAAATTCCTTCAGAAAATGCATTCAGATTTCAAAACATTGAGAAAAAAGAAGTTAATTTGTTAATTGTATTTCGCCGTTTGATTACAGCAATCAAAGCCAAGTCAACTCAACTCAAGGAAACTTCTATTTTAATTCGAATTTATGATTACTTGCAAGTTATGGATCGAAATTAATTGCAAGATAATTGCTAATTAATGAAAATATTATGACCACATTTTTATCCACTTTTTTTGATCGCAAATAAATTAATTCACAATAACTCAAATTTAAGATAAATTTTAAGGTAAAAATAAATTTGAATAAATTAACATGCTCATTTAATTGCCTCAAATTTAATTAAAGCAATTAATTAACAATAAAAAAATGTCATAAATAATAATTAAGACTTTCCTCTGAAAGTAACAAGCAATTTTCATTTGGAAAGATCATTTTAAGCCTCGTACATTTTATTAATAAGCCTTTACTCATTTATTCCAAAAATAAGAGATAAAAGTGTTTTTCTGGTTTTATGACAATGAAATTCAATTAGTAATTATGTTTTATTGGAAAATCTCTCGAATGACGATTTCAATTATAATATTTATGATTATTTAGTAAAGAAATTAAACAAATTATACGAAAACTTTCCTCTTATTCAGTGATATTTTTTTAGTAAAGAAAATTGAAATCTTTGTTCAAAAGTAAAACTTAAGTTAACATATCGTTTGATTTAATGTTTGACATGTTTTCAAACGCATCATTGAATGCATTGAAATTTCGTCTAAATTACATTTTGAAAAAAGGTTCTGACAAAAATATTTTCAATAAATTATATTGTGATAGACCTTGAAATGTGTAATTCTTGATTAACTATTAACTATTATTGTTTTTTCATCAATTATTCCTTGTATTCAAAGTCAGGCTTCAGATGAGTTGTTTTCGATAATTAATTCAATGAAAACTTGCATTCAATTTATTTATTCATTTATTTTAATTGCATTTTATATTTTTTATATAAATAATAATTATAATGACATAAGATTTTCAGACATCAAAATTCATTTTAAATAAGCGATCTATTGATGAAATATTTAATTGAAAATATCTTTTTATTTGAATTATTTCCTTGAAATCAATGAATTTAAAGTAACTCTAATTTAATCCCTATATTAGGATTTGGGTCAAAATCGAATCGAAAATTTAAATTCTGGTTTAAAAAATAAATCATAAAAACAAAGAATAAGAAGAAAATGATTTTTTCTTCGCTCCTCTAAAAGCGAAATGTAGTAAAATATTTCAATTAATTTGAATATCTTAGAGATAAAGTCATAAATTTAATTAAGAAAAATGCAAAACGACTTTTAGTATTCACAGCAGAGGAAAGGCTTTAGTATAATATAAAAGTGAAGAAAAAGTTTTTATTGATTTTTCATTTAGAAAATATAATAATCGTATCTTTCATTTGTAGGATATATACAGATATTGAAGAAAACGTTCGTCAGATTTAAATTAAAAAATTATGAAAAATTTTTTCGCTCCAATATTCGCGACTAAATTAAATATTCTTTGAAATTAAAATTTTTCCTTCAATTTCTTCTCCCTTTTCTTTCTACATTTCTCTCTCTCCCCTCCTCTCTCTCTCTCTCTCTCTCTCTCTCTCTCTCTCTCTCTCTCTCTCTCTATCTCTCTCTCTCTCTCTCTCTCTCGCATTCAAATTAAAAGAAAAAACTTTTGGACTGATTTTTTCATTCATTTGGAGATCATTTTTCTCTAAAAATGAATGACTAATCGCATTATGAGAAATAAAATTAATAAAAGAAAGAGAAGAGAAAAAATGAGTCGAAATTATAAAATAATGAATGAAATGAAACTTTTTTTTATTTAAGTTCGGATGTCATTAATTTCTGAATGTTTTTTGATGAATAAGTTTTATTCTTTTGTTGTTATTAATACAATCAATAGAAGCAAAAATATATTAGAATTCATCGCAACTATTATTAAATATTGAATATTAAAGCTTTGAATGAAGATTTTCAAAGTTATGATATGTTTCCTATGTTTCAAATGTTATACCCATATATCAGTTGACTATTATATACATATATATCAGAATCATTAATGGAATCATTCCTTAAAACCATTTCTGAAAGAAAAATAAATTATTAAAAAATTGCAGAAAGATTTCAATAAATATATAATCATTAGACAAAAACATCGTTAGTTTAGAAACTCTTAGTATTGATATTCGCAAAAGTGATTAGTATTAGTATTAGTATTAGTATTACATTTATTAATAGCAAAAAACAAAAATATCAAAAACGAAATAAATATTGTATTCCAAACGAAAATTAATGGATTCCAAACTAAATTAGTTCTATATTAGGAGATATGCTCCCAAATTATAATTACCTAGCAAATCAGCTTCTTTCAAAACGTTAGAGTCACGAATCTAGTACTCTATTGTATATCTGACCAATCACATTTTACTTCTATCGTTCGAAAATCTCAAAACACCTGTATTTTCATATCTATTGTCCTTTAAAGGGATAAATAATTTCAATTATCCCTTATATTTGAGTGCCAAGTTCATTGATTTTATGATAAATATTCGTCTTTTATCAAAGGTTTGTTCAGTGATGCCCAGGGTAGTTCACGACTTTGAACATCTTTTTGGTTGGCTTTTGTTGGCTTAAGTGAGATTTGTGTTCACAAAAATGGCAAAATTTTTAATTTCTTCACATTTTATGAATTATTAAGACATTAGTGTTTAAAAATTCTAATTAATATTTTAAACATTTGTTATAAAAAGAAAACCAAATTTTGGTTCAGAATAAAGATGAAGAGTCTGAGAGGCCCACAAATTGGTATAAAAATATGTAAGTTCAACAAAAATGAGTACGAGCATAATTTTCTAATAAAAACATCGCTCTTAGGACTCAAAATAATGACTAAATCGTTGGCCAAAACTTCTTTTAAATATAATGTCATAAATTAATTATTAGTCATTTCTTCTGTCGGCTATATTTTTATTGACAAAAGCGAAGTCAACATATTTTTATATACAAATCTTATCTTTAAATAATGCATTTTAAATATACCATAAAATTTTCTAATTTTAATTTTTAATAATTTCCTAAAATTATCTTTTCTTAAATAAAATAATTTTGTGGTTTAATGACATTATATATAAACTTAATCTGAATTAAAATTCTCTGTTCTGTCCATTGAATTCAATGTTCAAATCATAACATAATATTAATTTATGTTTCGTCTAATTTGTGAATTGTCTAATCCTATCACATCTTAAAATTGCGGAAAAGTTGGGAAAACAATCTTAACGATGAAATTCATTTCCGACTTTTAAAGAATACTCTTTTATTGTCTATTCTTCGATCTAAGATATTTTAAAGATGCCCTTGATCATTTTTTTTATCAATAGTAATGTCTAAGATTTAAAAATTTTCAATTAAGAAATTAAATATTTATTATTTAGTTTAAGCAAGAACATTGAAATTGTTTATTACTTTTTACCAAGGTTATTCTATAGCATTTTAAGTGCTGAACACATTTACTTGTTTACAGAATAAAAAATAAAACTATAAAAAATGTTAAAAATCTCTATTTATTTTTATGAAGAGTTGGGTCAAATCAGTCTTATCTAAAAAATTTGGTTTTAAAACAAATAAAGTAATTTTACTCCAAATCTTTTGTTATTTTAATTTTTAAAAATGTTAAATAAATTTAGATTAGTATTAAATTAATACTATTAATAATACAAAAATAGATACAATATATTTAACATAAAATTATGGTCTCAAATGTCCTCTAAATGTCTGAATAATTAATGGGAGAAAACACTAAAATGTATTGCGAACGATATGACGATATGACTAAAATCTGTGATTGATATTCAAATTTTGATCACTCGTTTCAATTATTCAATTGGAGTCCAATTAAATGATCGTTGGGTTTAACGCAAAAACAATAATAGTTTGCGTTTGAATGAAAGGTCGAGTAATTTCAGCATTCATTCATTGGAATAATTATTGAAAGGCCTGACACATGTCTTGATATGCATTACAGGTATGAAAATTAATTCTCATTCTTTGAGTCAATCAACTGATATGCAGATCGCAGTAAAAATATCCTCAGAAAAAAACTAATTAATTTTACAATTTTATCCAGATTTTCAACTAGATCAACTTATATGAGGCACTACATGAGGCACCTGTTCTACTATTAATGAAATAGTGTTTAATCGATAAGATTCAGTTCATTTGATTATATAATTCATTCATTTCTTAAGAAAAAAAAATTAAAAATTAGTTTTTATTTGAATTAAATTATATTCAAATGAAAATATTTTCTGAAAATTAATGAATTGGAAAATAAAGTTCATTAAAAATATTAATAAATTGAATGAATGTTTGATTTACTTATTGAATAAGAGTTCAAATTTGTTGGCTTTTGTTTTACTTAATTTTGAGTTTTGGTCTGAAATTAACTTTTGACGTGACATTTACTGAACTGTTTTCTGAATATAATTAAACTGAAATTACTTCAAACATAAAGCGTTTGCAAATAAAACTAAATTTTATTTATGAGTTTTTTTCTGTTCAGAGTTTCATAATTCAAATTTTAATGATTTGCTAACAATTCTTATCGAATAAAATATAATTAAACCAAATATTTTATTAGTTTATAAATCGTGTCCAATAAGATTCCACCAACAATTAAATAATGATCAAGGTCGTATATACCACACCACTCGGAAGGATAGAGTCTTTTTTACAAGTTATCAATTCTAAAAATAGCAGCAATATAAGTTTATGAAAAGCTCAGGATGAGATAATCGGAAATTATTTGTTATAAATAAATCACCAAGCCTATTGATAGAACTCTATTTTTAGAATAGACACACCTTAAAGGTGGTAGTCTTGGTCATACCTACATTCTTATGTTTATTCCGTTTGAGATAAGAAAAATGTTCGGAAAAAGGCTCACAAAATGTCTCTGAACTCATTAAGACGTCCTTCGATTATATGAATCATAAGTAATATCAATGATCTGAACGTTTTTAATAACTTTCACGAACTCTAACTTCAACTAATATTTTACTGAAATTCTCTCCGAAAACATCGAATCATTAATTATTGGATCAAAAAAATTGTAATTTTTTTTAAATACTTTTCAAAGAATAGACATTTGAGTTGAAACGAAAGTATAATTATAATGAAGTGCTGATCAAATTTATAAAGACATTGAAATCCTTTTCAAAGAGAAACCAATGAAAAAATGTTACTTTTCAAACGTGTATTCCTAGAAATTTTGATGCCTTTGTTCACAATGAGAGAAAGAGAGGAGAGGAGAGGGAGAGAGAGAGAGAGAGAGAGAGAGAGAGAGAGAGAGAGAGAGAGAGAGAGAGAGAGAATAAAAATTTGATTATTATTATATGTCTTACATTAACCTTCAAAACTAATTCAACTAATTTGCAAAAACTTAAAAATTGCAAAATAATAATCAATAATGAAAGCAATGTTGAGTTGGGTTAGGGCTTAGATTTTAATTACAAGTTTTTACATAAATTTTTTTAAAGCAAAAAAAAAACATTTGACAAATGAAGGTTATGGCACAACCACTTGACTGATCGCCTCAACTAATACTAAATTAAAATTCGATTTCAAGCAATTAATAATTATATATTAGACGAGTGATTGCTATTATTGCGAAACACATTTTCATATATTTGTAGTTATGATATGCGATAAAAACACTGTTTTGTTGTAGAAGTGATTAGCAATGAGTTAGAGAAGAGAATTCTCTTCTCTTAAATGAAATAAATTAAATATAAATTAGTATTTCTTTTTGTATTTCAAATCAAACGCTATTTTTGATTATTCTTATGATTCATTGAGTCAGACATCAATTCACTTCAATTCCAAAACTTATTTATTATGGACTCAATTCACTCATTAATTCTCGATATATTTGAAGTTTGTTCGTGTTTAGGGCAGAGACGAAGTGCCGGTGCCTTAGAATAGTCGGTCACTAATGTGATTCAAATTATACGCTCTTAAACAATGAAAAACTATTTGTTTTAATAATAAAAGAGAGTAACAGAAAGAAAGAAAGAAAGAGAGAATTGAAACGAGTATTTTATATATTAATTCGTAAAAGTCTTGCACTCGAATTACAATTCAAAGAAAACCATAATTACGGTCACCACAAGACTTCTTAATAAAATTTTCAAATACCTTATGAAATGGCATATAATTATGCAAATTCTTGCGTCCATTTCATGTTATATTAATTTAGTATTTATTTTATTTTATTTTTATTTTCTTCATTTAATCAGAAAATGATTTTAAAATAAATTTCTTGATTTTTAATTTTAATTTTAATTTTAATTATTCCATTCAATACATAACCAGAAAAATGTTGGAAATTTCAAAAACAAGTTTAGTTTTCATTAGATTTGCCTCAAAATATGTCCGCAAAGATTCAGAAATATTTGTTGAACAGAAAAATAGTTATATTTTTTAAATGCAATCAATTATTCTTAATATCAGAGCCAACACTTAATAATAATTTTTTAGCGCTCTATGAAAATAATTGACTTATAATTACCGAAAAGTAATTTATTCCTTGACTTCAGGCGATTGAAGTATTCGGCAATTAGTCTAATATCAGTGAACTAAACCTTTTTTCATCTCTTATTTTATCCAAGAGTTTCTTTTCTCAAAGACGTGGTTTTTCGGAAGAAAATCATTTGAATTTGTTTTTAAATGATAGCAATCAGTGAGAAAAACATTAATTGAAAAGATTTTTGAAACGAAAAACTCATTTATGTTTTGATTGAAAGAACATTGAATTTCATGGGAATATACGGCGTCTAATATATCTATAATTTTGATTTCTTTTTACAATTTCTTTTAATTTATGCCTACATTCAGATAATGTCCATCGATTCGAAATTAATACCAGGTTTATGTGCAGTGAGTCGTGAGCCGACAATTTTAATTTTTATGGCCTCTGGTTTGCATATAAACTAATAATTATTAAAAACCAAAAGAGGAAACCAAATCTCAGTTCAAGAATGAAATAAATACCGCTTTTATTGAATTTTAGACCAAACAATAAATAGATATATAAGTTATAAGTAATACATTTGTTTCGTTCAAATCCAGTCTCAAAGAGCTATTGTTTGTTTCAAAAATTAAAAATATTGTATTTTCCCTGAATTTTGTGAATAATAATTATGACTATTATATGAAAAACAGGAAAAATATAATTCATTTGAGAGATGTATTGGCAAAACACTCATCAAAATATTTGATTTTTTTACAAAACCTAACAATTAAAGGGATTTTCATCGAAATCACAATTTAAATGATAAAATTGAAAAACCATGAAATCATTATTCATTTTTTTCGTCATTCATTGACACGAAAGCATTGAAATGACATTCAATTGAATAGATTTTTCAACTTTTAGTGAATAATTGTAGAGAATCTCAATCTCTACTAAAAATAATGAACACAAAAAGCATTGGAAAACATAATTGAATACAAAATTCAAACCACGGATTCGCAGCCAAATAGTAATAATAGTCTAATAAATAAAACATTAAAATTTTTATCTCTAAAATAGCGACAAAATTAATGTAAATTATTTGTAATGCTTTAAATCAATTAATAAAAATTTGATAATAACTGCGATATCATTAGAATAGTAGAGGAAAGACAGCAAAGCGTTTCTGTAATAAATAACTTTTGGAGACGACTGCACGGAATGCCTGTCAACGAGTTTTTTTTCTATGGCTTTGATGGCCGGACTCGAGACTGACTACCGTTTATAATGGTGTGTGTTATGTGGTATGTGCTATGTGGTGGTTGTATTAGTTATGTTTTCATTATTTATGTTTACATCGTTTGTAATTAGAGGCACTTATTAAGGTCGGTGTACTTCCTACCAGTGCTCTGAACGTGGGAATTGCATATTAGTGGTTCTGTTTTATTCAACATGACTAACAGAGTGAACTTCCCTTTTATATGATTCATAAGCGCGTAACACAACGGACAAACACACTATCTTTCGGTAGGACTCGAATGACATTTACAATACAACACACATTCAGTAATTAATGAGTCGATTGACAACAAATACTAACTTTTTTTCAGTTTTGCTCGACTAATACCCTTTCAAATACCTGTACCTCCTATTGATTGGAAGCATCCCTGGAATAGATGTGTTTTGTGATGTTCTCTACTCTGAAGAGAAGCAAAAACTGAATTATCATTCATTCCGTTTCATTATATTATTTTTTCAGATATGAGTAAAGCATATCTCAAACTCTACTTATTATACGACACACGAATGGTATGAGTCCATAGTCAGAGTGACAATAAAAACTATTTCCCTTCGCTTTCCTCCCTTTTATTTTATGCTCTGTTTTTATGATTATCCTCATAACAAACGCACGAATATATAAAATAAAGAAATGTGTGATATGTCTGTTCCTCTTCACTACTACTAAATTTATGCATTTTTTTCTCTGAATGCGTTTTTTGCTACTGCTTTAGCTCTGAGGCATTAAAAAGATTTTTAATTAAATTTTTAATATGAGAGAGAAGTGAGAGTGAAGTTCACATTTTCACCGCTTTCTCACTATAGTGTGAAAGTTGTGATTAATTTTTTTTGTGCACGAATTTCGATATCGATTTTTTTCTTCTGCTTTGTATTTAATTTAATAAATTTATGTATTAAAAAACGAAGACCTCGTCTACCAGTAATTAGACCTTTTTTATGCAGAGGTAGAGAGAGAGAGAGAGGGAGGAAGGGAGAGAGAGAGAGGGAGAGAGAGATAGGGAGAGAGAGAGAGAGAGAGAGAGAGAGAGAGAGAGAGAGAGGGAGAGAGAGAGAGAGAGAGAGAGAGAGAGAGAGAGAGAGAGAGACTCGGGAAATATGGAAGGGTAATCACAGCGAGATGTCTGATTCTAAAGCTGACTCGCCCTCATAGGATTTATATTACAGACAGTGGAGAGCACAGCACACATACCAATTGCACACTAAAGAAGAAGAATTCTTGTTTTTATCATTAGTTTATACGAATGGTTTAGTCGTCTGATCGTGTGATACCTTCTCCTCCACCCAGATATGAATATTGAGCTCATAATGAAATAGTCATTAACTGATCCAACCTTTGTGTATACCTTTGTATACAATACATAAATCAGAGAACAATCTCTAATATAATGAGTATCGCCTTATTATTGCAGATCAGATGAATTGCCTTTGGATGAGCTCTGTTTCACTTTTAGACCTCTCTTTCATTACTTTTCATTACATTTGCATCAATTATATTAAAATATTTGCAGAAAACAATAAAAAGTCTAATGAAATCACCTGCACAGCATACTATGAACAGCGCATACTATGCACAGTAGAGGCAGTTCTATCTCATATTCTATTGCCTAATAATTTGACGGATAATTAGATGAGTTTAAAATTTATTAGAAAAATATCGTGGATGAAATTTTAATGTTTAATATATTTTTATCTCTAAAATTATAATTATGTCGTTCTCGATGTCGGAATTGATTTCAATTTCAATACACATAAAGTCATTAAATATAGTAATCGAGGAAAAGATCATTTTATTAATGAAAAAAAAGTTTAAAACATTAGCCGATTCGAGAGATTCACTATAATTGAATTTTTTTCTCAAAACATTAAAATTCAATTTAAAATTGAAATAAAATAAATAAATTAAAATTCTTTTTCTGAGAAAAACCATAATTCAAAGCATAAACATTTCCAGTAATGAAATGAAAACTTATTTCAATTCATTTTTGAATTTTATTATTTGTCCTAAAATTAGTTAAAATAAGCCTCAATTTAAAGACATTTGAAAAATATTATTGACGACTCTTATCATCAAATTTAATGATTTCATGAATTAAAATGAGAGACAAGTTATGAATTTAACAGAAAAATGAATGAAAATTAGGTATTAAACGAACTAAGATTTGCTTTAAATAAATTCATGACAAAAGTTTTACGAATATTTCACTCATCTTTAAAAAATGTAAAGAATATTATGAAATATCAAACCAAAAGATAAATATTTTAATTGTACTCTTTATTGGCATTCATCGGACCGTTAGTAATGTCTTATATGCAATCCGTTCCCTTTTTTTCTATTAAATTTCTTTTAATATCATTCAATCAAATAAAACAATTAAATTCTAAAATCAAACTTTAAGATCAAAATCTCAGAATTAGATAAAAGAGAGAAAAGTTTGAACCCAACAAAAAAAGAAAGAAAATTAAAAAAAGGAGAAAATAATTATAAAATTCTTAAGTGAAGCGTAAACTTAGAGAAAATTTTCTAATGAATTAAATGGATTATTGATGAAAAAACTAAGAGAAAAACGTTAAGAATAAGTTTGAGTCAGCAAATAAAATAATCGACAAAAAAGAAGGTTATTTTGTGGCAAAACAGTTGAACACAACTCATATGTCTGGAGAAAAACCCGATTTCTGAGTGTTTTTAAAAATAAATTAAAAAATATTAAATATAAAGTATTATATAATTATATATAAAATAAAATATATTTTTAAAGAAAAGATCGTAATTTCTTACCCGAAGAGACACTAATTTATGTTTGAATCGTAAAATAATAATAGCATTTATAATAGTTAATGTCCTTGGAATGTGTGTGAGGTAACTCTCATTATTAAATGAACACTGATTTACAAATTGAAAACTTAGCGAAACATTTCTAACGAAAAACTCATTTAAGGTCTGATGAACAGAACAGTCAGAACAGAC